>OY998253.1:64673747-64868747 GCA_963922045.1 Persicaria maculosa | reverse complement strand
ATAATTTATAGTGTTTTATTGTAATGGAAGAGTTTATGATGTCCTAAATATATTCTAAATCTCTTAAAAAATATAAAAAAATATAGGAAAAAACGTAAAAAGTGAAAGGATAATTTAATAATATTTGATAATTTATTATTTTTTAATAAAAATATGAAAGAAAATGATAAAGGCTAAAAGGGTAATTTAGCCATTAAAATATTACAAGGTCTATTTAATAAAAAAAAATTATTGATGGGGTCTATTTACCTAACCATACATTGAAAGGAGTCTATATACCCATTTTTCTCTTAAATGAATGTGGCAGAGTAAAAAGCTTGTAAAAAAACATAAGAGGGTACGAGGGTCATGGATGCTCGTTTAAAATAAACTAGTTTTCACTTTTTGATACATTTAAAAAAAACTATATAAAATACAATAAATGTTTAATAAATTTTTGTTAAAAAATTATTACAAAATTGTTATTTTATACTGTATAATTTTTAGCTTTATAAAAAACATATGAAAAAATAAAAGTTCGTCAATTTTTAAACGCATGTAAGAATTTTTTTTTTTTTTTGAGTAGGTAAGAATTCGGTTGGAAGAACGTAAACGATAGCATCCCGACGGATGAGATCATTCAGATCTGTATAAGATGACAAGGCCGCCCCATTAACAAGGCGGCCAAGGTGTGCACCCTTGTCGGCCGACCTGTTACCCTCGCGGGGCACATGCGAAAAAACCACATTTTGGAAATCCGTAATTTGTCGCTTAATATCTCCCATAAGTAGTTCAATTTCCCAAGGGCAAGGGATATTGTATTTTAGATTGTCTATAATGATTAAAGAGTCGCCTTCAATGACAATGTTTGCATGTACTAATTGCCTAGCAGCGGCAATTCCTTCACGAAGGGCCATAGTTTCATCCAGTAACGGGGAAAGACGCCCCAATTGTTTTGCCCCCATCGTAATCACCTTTCCTTCCCAATCTCTAATTATGAAACCTGCAGTCGCTTGACCCGATCCGTCTGTTACACCATCAAAATTCATCTTGAGGACTCCAGGGTCCGGTTTACGCCATTTAACATTCTTCCTGCTATGTTTCCGATTCTGTTTTGGTCTCTGGCTTGAGGATGACAGAGAACCCACCTCCTCATCCCGAACAACCTTTTTCCATTGATCTTTAACCTTATTAAGAAATTGCTGAATCTCTCAATGAGAAGGCTTATTCATTCTTCCAAATGAAACTTGGTTTCTATAATACCATGTTGTCCACCACTTTATTGCTATTTCTTTCTTTTCTTCTTTATTCAGATAGTTTCCAATTTTGCCAATGATTGCTCTCTCACACCATATGGGGCCACTTCTTTGGTTGGGTAAATTGTATAGTTTATTCACATTTAAATTGGAGTTTATGACAAAAGGGCATTCTATAAAAAGGTGTTGTTCATCTTCTACAGAGCTATCACAGAAAACGCATTGATTTGGGATCGGAATCCCTCGCTTACTTAGTCTTTCTTTCGTGGGTAGGCCATTCTGAGCCATTTTCCATAAGAAGATTTTTATTTTTGGCATCGTATCCACCTTCCACGCCCAACTATTCGGATCATTGGCAAACGAGTCTTGAGTAGATATTAGTTTGACAGCACTTGTAGTCGAGAACCACCCTTTCTTATCTGGCCACCAATAGAGCCTATCGGGCATAGGTTAGACCGTTAAACGGGAGCGGACTTTCCATTATTATTAGGACCATGTTTTCGTCAATTACAGCGGAGAGTTTATCTCTATCCCAATGACCATTATTAATGAATTCACTAACTTTTAGTCTATTATCTTGGTTCGGGAAACTGCCATACTTTTGATCTAACGGTGCATTGGTAATCCATCTGTCAGTCCAAAATTTGACCGATTCCCCGTCGCCTATAGACCATACCAACCCATTCTTAATCTTTTCTATTAAAGAAGAGGCGTTTCTCCATTGGCATGATGAATTTTTTACTGGCCGAAAATTTAAGATGTCAGAGTTACTGAGGTACTTATGTTTTATAATTTGTACCCAGATATTCTCTGGTTCTGCAAGTGTTTTCCACAATAACTTCATTGGAAGGGCTTCATTCATAGTTTGGGACTTTCTTATACCTAGACCACCTTTACATTTAGGCTTGCAAATTCTATCCCAACTAATAAGAGGTTTATACTGGAGATCCTTGTTCCAAAAGAAGGATCATTTGATCTGATCTAGATTTTTGTGAATCGAGACGGGTAGCATGAAGCTTTGCATTGCAAATAGGGGTTTTGCTGACAAATTAGAATTGATGAGAATGGATCGACCCTGTTGAGAGAGGGAGTTGGCTTTCCATTTAGATAGTTAGTCTCTTGTTTTACATAAGATTTCCTCAAATGTATCCTTATTAACTCTTTCGCTAATGATTGGACACCCAAGGTACGTCTCCATGGCCTTTGTGTGGGGAGCTTGAAGAGAATTCTGAAGCAGTTGAATTCTAGTCCCCGGGACACCTTTGTTGTTTGGAAAGAAAACTTATGATAGTAAATTTTTTGGCCTGATAAAAGACAGTATTCTTCGATTATATCTTTTACTTTTTTACTTGCTTCCATAGTAGCTTTTGAGAAGATGATAATGTCATCTGCAAAGGCTAGAAATGGCACATTAGGACCCCCGCGGCCAAATTTAAATCCTACTTTGCTGGTGGGCAACAACGATTCTTGTTGTAAACGCCTACCTAGTAGCTTAGCACCTAGGATAAATAGAAATGGAGAAATTGGATCTCCTTGTCAAATACTTCTTGTTGGGCAGAAAAATTGAGTTGGAGAATTGTTCACTAATATAGAGAAAGATGTAAAAGAAATGCATTCCTTAACCCAGTTTATAAAATTAGGGTGAAAATCAAACCTCCTCATTACTTCCCAAGAGAAGTCCCAGTTCACTCTATCGTATGCTTTCTCTATATCCAGTTTGATCGCCATCCACCCCTCCTCACCTTTACGCGTTTTAAAAGAATGGAATATCTCATGGGCGATTAGAACATTGCCCTGGATTGCCCTGTCTACCACAAAGGCACCCTAAATTGAGTGAATAAGCTTTCCCATCACTTTCTTTAGTCTTTCCGTTAGTATTTTCGAAGTAACTTTATAGATGGTTGAGCACAGACTGATCGGTCTACAATTATTCGTTGTGCTCGGGTTATCCGTTTTAGGAAGTAAAGTTATGAATGTATGATTTACTTGTCGAAGCATTTTCCCAGAGATGAAGAAATTCTTTACTGTGTTAATTACCGACGATCCCACTATATCCCAATAAGTTTTGTAGAATTCAGCCGTAAACCCATCAGGGCTCGGGGACTTATTTTTTCCCAAGTTGAAAACATCGTTTTTATCTCGCTATTTAAAACGGGTTTAATCAACTATGTGTTTTCACTGACTGATATATTGGGGGAGATGAGGTTTAGCATGTCACTCCACGTCGTACGATCAATCCTTTCATTTCTAAATCTTTTTTCAAAGTCCTTTTGGATTTCTGCCTTTATGCTTTCCTTACCTAGAATCTAGCTTCCTTCTGCTGTATTAATTGATCTAATTATTTTCCTATTCCGTCTCCCCGATGCAATTTTATGAAAGTAAGACGAGTTAGTATCTGCCAGCTTAATATGTTTCGTTTTTGCTCTTTGATTCCAATAGATTTTATGAAAGTTAATTAGAGCATCTTTCCTTTTTAGCAATCTAATTTGCTTTCCAACCATGGCTTGGTCCTCTTGCTCACATAAAGATTTTTGAACCTCAATCAGCTCTTCCTCTACCTCTTTTAGTTGTCTAAAAATATTCCCAAATGTCCTTTGATTCCATTCCTTTATTTTAGCTTTCAAAATCTTTGTCTTAAACGATATTTAGAACATAGCAGAGCCCCCGCAACTGGCCCTCCATGATTGTTTCACAATATTTCTAAGGTCTTTACGTTTTAGCCACATATTTTCAAATTTGAATGGTGCCGGTTTGGGCCGAGATCCCAAACTTAGTTATGCAGAAATAGGGCAATGGTCAGATGTAGAGAATGCATGATGGGTTACCTGAATGTTCGGGATTTTTTCTATAATACCAATTTGCACCAAAACTCTGTCAAGTCTTTAAAGAATATTATCTTCCCTCGATTTTTTTTTCCTCCACGTAAACCTATTCCCTGTAAATGAGATTTCTAGTAGTTCACATCTCCCCTTAATGTCAGACAATCTGTGAAACCTAGATATTGAGATATCTGCTCCGCCCCGTTTGTCACTACTTTCGCAATGTCATTGAGATCTTCCATAACAATACACGGAACAGTTGTCTCTGAGATCAATGCACACATCTCTTACCAAAATCGATTTTTATCTCTCTCTTGGGCTGGAGCATAAGCCAAAAAAATTCTACATCTAAATTTATTTCAAAATTTGCATAGTCCAGACATATAAATCTCTCACCAGTCGAAACCAAGGAGATTGATTCTTGGGTCAGATGGTGGGATTTCCATAGTGCACCAATCCCTCTTGATTTACTGATTGCCGGACCCAGCAGGCCAAGTCAAAACCCGCATTTCTCCATATCTTTTCTTCTGGGATACTTTTGGATTTTGTTTCCATTATTGCCATTAGTTGAATATTCTGTAACTTACAAAAGGAATCGATTTCGGCCCAGAAATCCGGTCGGCCAAACCCCTAGACATTCCACGAACTAATTTTATAGTTTTCCTCAGAAGATATAGATGACTGGGGGTTTTATAAAACAAGCGATTTACCATGAATGTATTAATTCTTAGAGGTAGAGATAATAATTTGTAAGAGATCAAGGGAAAACTCAACTCAGAACATGAGGAGTACCCACCAATTAGCCCAAACAAAATATTCACCAAAATTTTCCTTACTAATTTATAGAGATTGCCACTTCTGTATCGTTTAAACACCTAGAACTAGGGTATTCCTTTCTAAGTTTCCCTCTCAAGTAATGCAGATAAACAAAAAAGTCTTTTGTTTTGATGATAACTGAACGAGTAGCTTGAGTTACCTATGCTTATACACATGATACATCTCTCATATACTAACTCAAGCTTAATTTGTTTAATAAGAGGCTCGCCATACGGGTTTGATCTAACAAATTTTATACTTAACCAGAGAAGCAACAAGAGAAATATACACACATAGATTTAATCCCAGCGGAGTGGAAACACAATAGGCTAAGGGGGAGAACACAAGGACTGAAACCAAACCCCTTAGTACCCACCATAATTAAATTCCCCATCAAAAACCTAGCCATGATTACGATAGCCTTAATCCAAAGTTTGGAAATGAGAAGTGGTTTTCCATTTGACCAAAGCCACACATAAAATTTCCTACTTAATTTCATCAGTAAGCAGTCAATGCATAGCCAATCAATGCTCCACCATGAAGAACAAGACTTTACCTTAAGAAAATTAGTCTGTGCACCAAAGATGACTAATTTATAATTGACATATCGACCAAAGGCTTTAATGAATAAGAGGAAATTAGCCAAGGAGCCAACATAACATATAACTACTTTATTAGAAGGATTTAAATGGATTGCACTCACAAGGTCGAGGGTAGTCACCGATTCAGTCCAAGGGTCGAAATCCAGGCTCCATGGACAGACCAAAATCAGTTGGCCAGTCACAAGAGACGGCCTCCCACACCCCACTTTAACCCGAACCTCATTTTGATCGAAGCAGAGCTCAAACCAATTACTCGCAAGAGGAATCAGTTGAACACCGGCAGCCAAGAGTTTCCAATTCAGCGCCAGTACATCGATCTTCGACTTCTTCAACATCTTCTCAAGCTGTTTTTGGTTTTCCTTAGACAGATCCCCTGAACGAATCGAAATCCTTTCAGAAGGATAGCCATCAGTAGAGATTTTTGGGCCCTGAGCGCTTGACTCCACCTGCGGTTCCCTCTCGAGCACCTGAAGGCCATAACTCCCAAGATGACTCTCAAAGCAAGACTCATGATGTCCCCACTGGCCCCCAAGAAATGATGGACAAGGCTTGTGATGACGCCCTGGGCGATCATGGTTGCCCAGTGTCCCCCGAGCACATGCCCTCGAATGGTGACTTATCCCGAGCACCTAGTGAGGATATAGTCCATGAAACCCCTCTAGGTCATGGTGCTCAGGATTCCTCCGAGGGTGCTCAGGGGAAAAGCTAAGGCTCTAAGCCAGGCGCTCATGGTGTCCCAGCAGATCACCCAGCAAACGACACCATGTGAGTGCCTAAGGCGCCTATTGTTCCTAATGTAAGGTGAACCCTTGTAGCCAAGGTATGAACTCTCAAATCCATCCTTCTTCGTCTAATCCCTCAAATGCCAGGGCTTATAAGTCCAAAAATATTTTTATGAATAAGGGGGTGGGTGGAAAGCTTGAATATGTTGAACCTAAAATTAAGAACGTGGTTGAGATTGATGTTATTGAAGCTCTCCCTAGGCATGAGGTATGGGGCCGGACCTTGTTGGGGCAATATGTGGGATATCTAACCAAGACATTTCATGATAAATGAGATGTGATGATCTTGGGGTGTCAAGTCAAAGTTTCATGAGAAAAATGATTGGTTTGTTTTCTCCTTCGATACGGAGGAGGATGCAAATGAAGTGCTCAAAGGAGGACCATATTTCATCTCTGGGTGCCCCCTCATCCTCAAGCATGTGCCCGATAAGTTTGCTTTTACTCGTAAGGAGGTGGCTATAATTCCTCTTTGGGTCCGAATGATGAGCGTTCCTATGAATTATTGGACGCATGGTGTGATAGGTAGGATTGCCTCACAACTCGGCAAACCTTTGTTCATTGACAAGGTCACCGAGGAAAGAAAGCGTTGTTCATATATATGCCCGTACTCTCATAGAGATTAACTTTGCCGAGGAGGTGACAAGGGAGATAACTCTTTTTTTCAATGATGGGTCTAAGCTTGAATGTAAATTTTTTGTTGAAAATGAGCCTAAGTATTGCTCTAAGTGCTGCACTTTTGGCCACAATCCTTGTGAGTGTACTTTTAATATTGTTACTAACAAAGTTGCCAAGAGTTTTTCTAGCAACTTAGATCAAGGAAAGGCTCACGAAAAAGAGCAAGGTGAGGCCTCGGATGGGAAAACACCAAGTGGAGAGGCGTCCAGTTTATCAAGGGGGTGAGAAGCGTGAAGATGACAATGGCCCCTTAAACACCCCGCAAGACAAGGTGAGTACCGATCATACAAACCCTTCCCATCGTGGTCTTACTAACAAAAATAATGATGCTCCTAGGTTAGAGGATGAACATTCCAAGCAAGCTCAAAGTAACAAAGGAGAAGGTAGATGGAGGAAAAAGAAGAATAAAAACAAGACAAAGGCGGGTGCTCCTCCAAGGATAATGAATAATGAAGCAACAAGAAGGACATGGAGAACAAGGTTAGTAGCGCTTTTAATAGTCATTCTTTTAGATATAAATCACTCCCACCGCTTGGTAGGAATTGCAAGGGGAATGGCAAGGAAGAGGCTGCCCATGAGTTGGACTTGTCTTCCATGGATGAGGGTCATGACCCTCGTGAGAAGGATGAAGTTTGCATACACTCATGATGCAGCAAGGACGATGAAGAGGAGGAAGATCCCTCGGACTTTGTCACTGTCATGTCTAAGAGGGCTAGAAAAAGGTCAACGGAAAGATAAAGCAATGCGCAAGTGATTTGTGCACTAGAAGCCAAAAAGAAATGGTCGATGAAGCATGGGAAGCAAAGGAGATCAACTACCGAAGATGGTGAGAGAGAGATGAGTAAGACCATTCAAAGGTCTTTATGAAAGTCATTGCATGGAATATAAAAGAATTGAACCAACCCCTGAAACAATAAGGTTTGAGGAAATTGTTCCATGATCATGATGCGAAGGTATGTGGTATCCTTGAAACCAAAATCCACGAATTTCGTTTTCATGTTCGTAAATTTATGAAGTCTTCTTTTGAGCATTGGGAGTGTGCTTCTAATTTCTACTTGGACCCCTAGAGGAATTTGGGAGTCTTTGTTTAATCTTTTGTGCAGCTTTCCCTTTCTTTGGATGGCATTAGGTGACTTCAACAATGTGATGAACTTTGAGGAGCAAATCAATGGAGAACCTGTGACTAGCTATGAGTGCAAGGACATGGTGGAGGCTTGCCATAACCTCGGTTTGGTTGAATCCCCCTTTTACTAGTGATAGCTTATTTATGAGAGATGTGTGATATTCCGAATCCGCATTCCTAATGGAATCCAAGCGTTTGTTGGAGTTGGAGGAATACGCGATGCTAGAATGGTTATTTCTTTAAGGGCTAGTAGAAGGATCCAAGACTCGGTGAAAGAACCAAAGTAAGTAGTATTCATCTGTTCTCGGAAGTCTTAGTTAGCGAGATTTGTGCGTTAGGCCCAATTAGACCCAGGGATCCAGTTACCATAGGGAACATATCCTAAATATAGATAAAAAAAATTGTTTGCCCATTAATGGAAATTTTTTGATGTAGTCGTTTCATTAGCTCCCGAGGTATTATGACGAATCTCGTATGTGTTCAGGCTTGGGCAGAATAGCAGAGCAACGGACCCAATCGGCATTTTTCTAATTTTGGATTTGTGAGGAGGCACCCATTCTCCCGAAGTTTTATGTTGATAAGCAATAAAAAAAGAAATTCTGAATGGGTAAGTCGCCAAACCCTTTGGTCTAATGGCTTGATCTCGAGCAAAATTGACAGTCCTTATAAATGCCGAATGGGCCAATAGGAATATCTTTTTCCACACTTATTACCCGGCTTTGTGGGAGCTCTCCGACCACAAGCCGGAGGTTGTTTACATTGTGCAGGAATGAGAGCAAGAAGGGAGGTATGTTCAAATTTCTAAATCTTTGTGATAACTCCACTCCCTTGATGAAAATCGGAAATGGTTTCAAAGGCTTTGACATATAGCTTGTGTCAAAGGTCTTGAAGCTACAGCTGTGTTGATGAAACACAAAACCTGTATTATATGCATATTGTTTCCGGATGTTATTATATGTTGTTATTATTATATATTTCCGGATATTATTATATACACACTATGTACTAACAATGCAGCAAGTATTTCGAAAGAAAATCTACTACCTTAAGCTTAAGACGTGAAGAATCATATCGGAGATTGTGGCTTCAAAGTTTCCCAAAATAGAAGATTGTGAAGATTCCCTCTTAAGCCATGATCTGTTCTAGCCGTTGAAGAAGATCCTTAGGCGCCGATTTGTTCAAACATAAAAAGGAGATGAAGAAGAGAACACAGACACAGTTGTCGAACACAAGCATTCATTCGCACTCAAGCCTTCAAGTCAATCTGTCTTCTTCGTGTGCTCTCTGCTAGTTGTTAAGAGTTGTATCTTTTGTTTCAAAGCATTTGAGAGTTACACAGTGAGCTTATAGGATATATTCCGAGATAGTGTTATACTCGAGAGTTTATAACTAAGGAAGTGGACACTAGGCGATTGATTCACGAAGTGTAAGAGGATTGTACTAGATAGCTGAGAGAGGTGGGGCTCTTCTAGATTGGTCTAGGACTCCAAGGGAACGTGAGTTGACTAGATTACAATTGTATAGGAGAGAGGCTTCTCGGTGAGCTATTAGGATCCTAAGTCTTGTGATTCAATAAAGCCGGTTGAATCCTAGGGTTGTGGAAGAACCCTAGTGATTCAGGTTTTGTGATTCAGGTTTTCCAAAGGAAAGAATTAAGTCTAATCTCAAAGGGTTTTGCAAGCGTTTCAAAAGTCTTGAGATTGACAGCGAAAAGTTGGCATACTCTATTCAACCCCCCTTCTAGAGTATCTTTATTATACTTTGTTATACATTATCGAACCTTCAATTGGTATCAGAGCCTTACTCACTGCTTTTTATCTAACAATATTATGAGTTTTTTGATCATGTTTGGTGAAGCAAGCGGAAGATTTACACAAGGGAGGTCTACTAGTAGACCACCACTCTTTCTAGGAAACAACTTCGTCCACTGGAGGTCCTTGATGAAAATGTTCATTACAGATCAAGATCTGGAACTTTGGAACATTATAGAGAATGGTCCGAAGGTTCCAGTGAAAGACGAACCAAATGGAACCAAATTTGCGAAGACCGAGGCTGAATTCATCCAAGCGGATCTTGAACTCGTCTCCAAGAACTACAAGGCTATCAACTTACTAGACTATGGTCTTAGTACCGATGAGTTTAATCGTATTTCATCTTGTAGGTCGACTAAAGAGATTTAGGACAAGCTGGTTGTCACCTACGAAGGAACCAGTCAAGTGAAGGACACCAAGATCAGCATTTTCCTTCGAAAGTATGAACTCTTCAAAATGAACCCAGATGAGTCTATTAAGGCTATGTTCACACAGTTCACGGAGATCACGAACCACCTTGACTCTCTCGGCAAGACCTTTGAGAATGTTGAGAAAGTAAGAAAAATATTGAGGTGCCTCCCAAAAGACAAATGGGGTCCGAAAGTGACAGCCATAGAAGAAGCCCAAAATCTCACCAAGCTACCCCTTGATGACTTGCTTGGGAAGCTGATCACACATGAGATGATTCTCAATGAAGACGATGGAGAATTTCCAACAAGCACTAAGAACTTGGCACTCAAGTCTAAGAAGGATGAGCCCAAAGATGTGTCTGATTCTGAAGATGAGAATGAGGATGAGGATGATCCCTTTGCTCTTATTACAAGGGGTCTTTCTCGAATCCTCAAAATGAAGAAGCAATTCAACAACAAGGATGGATCAGAGTCTTCTAAATTTTGAGGTAAGTTTCAATACAACAAATATGACAAGAAGACTAAACATTTGTCTCATTTTGAATGTGGTGAAACAGACCATCTAGTGAAGGACTGCCCTCAAAAGAAGAAGAGTCATTTCAAGAAAGGTGATAAATGGAAAAAGAAAGCCATGGTGGCAGCTTGGAGTGATTCTAACTCAGGTGACTCAGACTCCGATGATGAAAAGGCCAACCTTTGTCTCATGGCCTCAGGAGATGAATCCCACGATGAACAACTTGAGGTAACTGTGAGAGAACTCATGGCAAGTCCAAAAGAGGTACTATCGGAATTCCTTTCTAATATGATTGCCAATGAAGAGAAACTTATTGCCCAAACTAACACTCTTATTAAGAAAACTGTGGACCAGGAAAGAACTATTGAGGAACTGTCTATGAGGGTCAAAAGTCTTGAAACTTCTTATTGAGGTCTTGACATTAAAGTCAAGACTCTTGACTCAGAGGAATCTGAACTGAAGCAAGATTTCTCGTCTCTAAGAAATGAACATCATGACTTAGAGAACGAGAAGATCTCCCTGAATAAAAAAATTCAAGACCAACAGACAACCCTCATAAGTTTTACAAAGTCCAAAGGTACTCTTGATAGGATGTTGGGTGAGCAACAAAGTTCTCTAAACAAAAGGGGTATTGGTTACAATCCAAGGTTTTTAAAGAAGCAACACATTACCATTTTTGTAAAGGCAAAAGAAAGCAGAACCTCTCCTATATGTCACCATTGTGCAAGAAAGGGAAATGTAAGAGAGACCTGCCCCTATAGAAGAAAGGATCCACATATCATTCGCAATACCTTTCCTGTTCACTTGAGAAAAGAACGGATAGCGCAAGTTTGGGTCTCCAAAGGCACTATTTTACCAAATATGGTTTATCCCAATAAAGGATCTAAATTTTCTCACTGGTCTAGCCACAAAGGTTGATTTTTATTTTGCAGGAGATCACCAAGGTGAAAGAGCAAAAATGGATTATTGATAGTGGATGCTCTAGACATATGAGTGGGAAGAAGTCTCTCTTCCATGATCTAAAGAAGCAATCCACTGGAACAATCACTCTTGGTGACAAAGGAAAGTGTAACATCGTTGGTATCGGTAGTGTTGGGAGTGATCCTAACCGTAGCATTAAAAATGTTTATCTTGTTAATGGTTTGAAGTATAATTTGCTTAGTGTTTCTCAACTATGTGATAGTGGTAATGATGTTGGATTTAATAAGAAAAGATGTCTAGTGCGCAGAGAAGATACATGTGAAATAGTTCTAACTGCCTATCGCTATAACAACATCTATACTATGAATGCTGAGCAAGTGGCACAAGGAAGCTTACCATGTCTAAAGGCTTTGACGGGCGATCCAAAGCTCTGGCACAGGAGACTCGGTCATGTAAGCCCACATACACTACAAAAGCTTGTGTCAAAAGTGCTTGTAAAAGGACTACCTGAGATGGACTTTAAAGGTATTAATATGTGCAAAGCATGCACACGAGGTAAACAAACACGTAGCTCTTTCAAACCCAAAAAGGTTGTAAGTACTTCTAGACCCCTTGAACTTTTACATATGGATTTATGTGGTCCTATGCGAGTCAAATCTCCCAATGGTAAAAAGTACATGCTTGTTGTTGTTGATGATTTTTCGAGATATACTTGGGTTGCATTTTTAAAAGAAAAATTAGAGGCCTTGTTTGAGTTTTCAAAACTTTGTAAGGAGTTGCAAACTTTAAGAAACGAGCCCATAGTGTCAATTCGAAGTGATCATGGTAGGGAGTTTGATCAACTTCAGTTTGATTTGTTTTGTGCTAAATATGGCATCTCCCATAATTTTTTTGCTCATAGGACACCTCAACAAAATGGGGTTGTGGAACGAAAGAACCGCACACTAGAGGACATGGCCAGGACTATGCTTCTAGAAAATGCATTACCTAAAACCTATTGGGCTGAAGTTGTTAACACAGCTAACTATATTTTCAATCGTTGTCTTATTCGTTCCATCTTAAAGAAAACTCCTTATGAACTTTTCAAAGGCCGAAAACCCCTTATATCGTATTTCAAACCCTTTGGCTGTACTTGTTTTGTTCATAATAATGGAAAACATAACTTTGGGAAATTTGATGCGCGTAGTGATGAAGGTATATTTCTTGGCTACTCCACAAATAGCAAAGCTTATAGAATCTTCAACAAAAGGACCAAGATGGTTGAGGACAGTATACATGTTATATTTGATGAATGCAATGACGGTTCTTTAAGTGAAAGTGTTGCAGATTTAGATCTTAACAGCCATACAGAGAATGAGGATGGTGATGATATTGCTACTAAGAACACAAAGAAGAGGAACATGCAGGATCATATTCTTAACACTGGAGAATTGGCCTAAGGTCTTGAAGCTCAGTCCAACGCCCTTGGCGACCAATCCAAAAATGTTGAGACTTCGAAAACTGTAGTAACTGAGCCTAACATATCCATGGAGTCAGATGTACCACAAATCAATCATGTTGATGTAACGAACCAGGGAGCTGAGACTAGTAAGAGAAAGTTCAAATACTCCTCATCACACTCATTAAAGGATATCATCTCTCACCCTACATCTAGTGTTCAAACTCGTTCTAAACTTAAAGATCTCTGTGCTTTTCACACTTTTGTTTCTCTTATATAACCAAAGAAGGTAGATGAGGCCCTTCAAGAGCCAGACTGGATCATTGCTATACAAAGTGAGCTTAACGAATTTGAAAGGAACAAAGTCTGGACCTTGAAGCCTAGGCCAAAGCAGCACTCAGTCATTGGCACACGTTGGGTATTTCGGAACAAGCTAGATGAGAATGATAAGATCGTGAGGAACAAAGCAAGGCTTGTTGCTCAAGGCTACAATCAAGAGGAAGGTATCGACTACGAGGAGACTTTTGCTCCTGTAGCCATGCTTGAAGCCATTCACATTTTATTATCATTTGCATCTTTTATGGGCATAAAATTATATCAAATGGATGTCAAGTGTGCTTTTCTTAATGGTTTCTTGAAGAAGTCTATGTGGCTCAACCCCCAGGTTTTGAAAGTTCGGAATTTCCTAATCATATTTACAAACTAGACAAAGCGCTATATGGTTTGAAACAAGCCCCAAGAGCTTGGTATGAGCGCTTGTCAAAATATCTTTTAGAAAATGATTTTAAAAGGGGGTTGATCAACAAGACTCTTTTTATCAAGACCAAAGGAAATGACATTTTGGTTATCCAAATATATGTTGATGATATATTGTTTGGGGCTACTAACACATCTTTGTGCAATGAATTTTCTGATATTATGTGCAGTGAATTTGAGATGAGCTTGATGGGTGAACTCAACTTCTTTTTGGGGTTGCAAGTTCATCAATCTAAGAAAGGGATATTTGTCAACCAAAGCAAGTATACTAAGGATCTCTTGAAAAATTTTAAGATGGATCAATCCAAAGCAGCCAAGACACCCATGAGCTCAACCTTATCTCTAGATCAAGACAAGACCGGGAAGAGTTTCAATCAAAAGGAGTATCGAGGGATGATTGGATCTTTATTATATCTTACTGCTAGTAGACCTGACATCATGTTTAGTGTTTGCATGTGTGCTAGGTTTCAAGCTCACCCTAAAGAATTTCACCTCGTGGCTGTGAAGAGGATCTTTCGATATCTCAATGGCACTAAGGAGCTTGGCTTGTGGTATCCAAAGCAAAGATATTTTACACTAATTGGGTATTCTGATGCAGATTTTGCAGGCTATAAGGTGGATAGGAAGAGCACGTCAAGATGTTGCCAATTCTTAGGAGCATCCTTGATTAGTTGGCACTCAAATAAACAAAACTCAGTTGCTCTTTCCAATGCCGAAGCCGAATACATAGCAGCTGGAGCATGTTGCTCCCAAATCCTTTGGATAGCTCAACAAATGAGAGATCTTGGCATCAACCTCAAAGGCATTCCCATTAAGTGTGACAATACAAGTGACATCTCCATTACAAAGAATCTCGTTCAGCATTCAAGGACCAAACATATTGATGTAAGGCATCATTTCATTAGAGACCATGTCGAAAAAGGTGATGTGTCCATATCCTTTATTTCAACTGATTATTAATGGGCTGACATTTTTACTAAGCCTTTGGCAGAGGACAGGTTCTCCTTCATTAGACGTGAGATCGGAATGCTTAACAGGGATGCACTTTCGTAGGGGGAGCTTTCCCTTTACGAATGATAAATTCTACTCAGTGTCAAGACCTTTGAGATTCATGTCAAAGTTTGTGAACTGCATGGTAGAGCACATATAACGGATCATATGTTTGGTTGATATCTTATTAGATATTTGATCAAATATAGTTTTAATGGATTTTAACTTTCTTCATTTGTTACCGATTTTATTTTCCAAAAATCTTATATCCGAGTATATTTTATTTATGGTAAATATTTTTTCGGATATATTCTCTTTTGCATTTAAAATGTGAAAGGATGTTTTTTAATTTTGAAATTTTGGCAAATCAGATCTTTTAATTTTGGTAGTACTGTTATGATTATCTCCATTGGAACCATAAACACGTCCCATCAACTTACCCTCTTGCCCTTTTTTAAACCACACACTCTTACCCTAACTATTCATCACCTCTCCAGAACTACCTAAACCCTGCGTCTTTAAACCTTCTTCTTCAACCATTTTCTGAAAGCTTCACCGAATCCCATCCATGGCACCCAAATCCAAGAAGATCTCCACACCCAAACGCATTGGCGCTACTCCCAAAGGGCGCCAGACTCCGATCCCTTGTGATTTCCCCTCAACCCAAACCTACTCCTCAAGCAACTGTCCCAAGCATTGTCCCGAGCACCGTCCCTGAGAGCACCATTGTCGAAATCAAGCGGTCTTTGAAGCGCCCGACGAAGAAGCCTCTCAGTGCAAAGCTAAAAGGGAAGAGAAAGATCATTGCTGAGGAAGAGGAGGAAGAGGGGGATCTTGATGAGATTCTAGAGTGAGATGCTGCAAAAAAGGCCGAGGAAGAGGCCCAGAGAAAGAAAAAGGCCGAGGAAGAGGCTGAGCAAGCAAGGAAAAAGGCTGAGGAAGAGGCTGAGCAAGCAAGGAAAAAGGCTGAGGAAGAGGCTGAGCAAGCAAGGAAAGAGGCCGAGGAAGAGGCCCAAAGAGAAGCAGAGAAGGAGGTTCCCGCTGTAGAGGAACCAGAGGAAGAGGAAGAGGAAGACGACGAGACTGACGATGACGAGGAGGCCGAGGGAGATGAGGCTGAAGTGTCTGCTGAGGACTCGGGGTCCGAGGAATAAGAGGAAGAGGAGCCAGAACTTGTTCCCTCTCCTACTCCTCCTCCTCATCCCCCGTCTCCGAAGAAGCGGAAAGCCACTAAAGCCAAGAAGTCTCCATCTCCCAAGCGCTCTAGGAAAGCCACTCTCAGAAGCTTTGACGCGCCTGTCAAGACGACTGCTCCCACAAAAGCTCAAAGGAAGAACACCAATCCGCCTGCACTTAACCAGGTAAGCCAATCCTTACCCTCCTCCTGGTTTGAGAATGCCGAGATGGCTGGAAAGTGGGTAGACGAGTTTAGAACTCTTAGGATTTGTTGTTCTGATTTTATTGATCTTGATTTTTTAGAAGCTTTGAACTTACCCTGCATCTCTCTTCTCAAACAAACCTCTGCATAGACCCTTCTGAACCTTGAATATGTGTACTACCCCCAACTCACCCGTCTATTTTACATAAACCTCAAAGCCAAACACACTATTGATGGTTGGTCTTTGGAGTCAGTCGTCAAAGGAGTTAGAATCACCTTCAACTCCCTTGACTTCGCTGATCTCCTTGGCCTTCCTAAACCCTGTCCACCCTCTCCTGAAACCCCCACAAAAGATCAATGTGTTTCTCTTGCCCAATCCAAATACCTGCTCCCCGAAGCATCTAACAGCGCCACCAAACAGCTTATCCACTTGTCCCTCACACTCGAGGCTAAAATCATCTTCAACATCATTTTGAGATACCTCTTACCCCGAATCAACTCTGGCTCCTTCCTCACTGACAATGCTATGGTCTTCCTATACCGAATTTTGAATGGCCAAGATCTTGATCTGGCCAATACCATTCTTGGATCCATGGCTCACACCCGCAAAGCCAGAAAAGGAACTCCCCTCCCCTTGCAAACCTTTTGACCCATGTCTTCAAAGCTTCTAAAATTGATTTTGAAAATGAAGAACAACAACATCATATGGGTAAATTCGACTCCAAGAGCTTTGAGAAGATTGGCATCACTCAGTCCCCCCAAGGGACTTGGTGTCTTGCCTCTCCATCAAAAGCTTTTCCCACTGCCTCTGCCATCGATGAGCGCATGGAAAATCTGGAGTTGGGTTTGGAGGAAGTTCGCCTGGACGTCAAGGAGCTGCATCGAGAGTTGTTGTTGGAGATGGGCGGGGTGGCTAAGTTGCTGAATGAGTTGAAGTTGCTGTTCACGGATGGTGCTCAAGACGATGAATCCTAAACCCCTACCCTAGCCCATGATCTAAACACTGCCGGTTTTATTTGTTTTTGCAAACCTTTTGGTGACTTTTTTATCCTCCTCCCTTTGTTGAAAGACAAAAAGGGGGAGATGGTTTGATAGTTTAGACTTTGAAACTGATGTGAACCAAGGTCTTGGAAGACCTTAGTTTGTTTTACTTTGTTGGATGTTTTCCCTTGGCTTTAAAAACTTATGATCCAACATTTGTCTAACCCATGCAGGTACTTAGTCCGATTTTGCCTTATAATATATCTGCTTGACTAAGTTACAGGGATGCACAAGTTTTGTATTTCATCAAGGGGGAGATTGATAACTCCACTCCCTTGATGAAAATCGGAAATGGTTTCAAAGGCTTTGACACATAGCTTGTGTCAAAGGTCTTGAAGCTACAGCTGTGTGGATGAAACACAAAACTTGTATTATATGCATATTGTTTCCGGATGTTATTATATGTTATTATTATATATTTCCGGATATTATTATATACACACTATCTACTAACAATGCAGCAAGTATTTCGAAAGAAAATCTCCTACTTTAAGCTTAAGACGTGAAGAATCATATCGGAGATTGTGGCTTCAAAGTTTCCCAGAATAGAAGATTGTGAAGATTCCCTCTTAATCCATGATTTGTTCAAACATAAAAAGGAGATGAACAAGAGAAGACATACATAGTTGTCGAACACAAGCATTCATTCACACTCAAGCCCTCAAGTCAATCTGTCTTCTTCGTGTGCTCTCTACTAGTTGTTAAGAGTTGTATCTTTTGTTTCAAAGCATTTGAGAGTTACACAATGAGCTTATATGATATATTCTGAGAGAGTGTTATACTCGAGAGTTTATAACTAAGGAAGTGGACACTAGGCAATTGATTCACGAAGTGTAAGAGGATTGTACTAGATAGCTGAGAGAGGTGGGGCTCTTCTAGATTGGTCTAGGACTCCAAGGGAACGTGAGTTGACTAGATTGCAATTGTATAGGAGAAGGGCTTCTCGGTGAGCTATTAGGATCCTAAGTCTTGTGAATCAATAAAGCCGGTTGAATCCTAGGGTTGTGGAAGAACCCTAGGCGGGGACTAAGCCTTTACGGAGCCGAACCTCATTAACAATTCGTTGTGTTCTTTACTTATTGCTTTACCTATATTTTCCCACTTGTTTCAAATTGTATAACTCTTTTGTGATTTAGGTTTTCCAAAGGAAAGAATTAAGTCTAATCTCAAAGGGTTTTGCAAGCGTTTCAAACGTCTTGAGATTGACAGCGAAAAGTTGGCATACTCTATTCAACCCCCCTTCTAGAGTATCTTTATTATACTTTGTTATATATTATCGAACCTTCACTTTGGAGTGATAAAGAGAAGTTCCTTGAGTGAAGGAAAATTGGCGAGTACCAAGGGGTTTCTCTTACCAATTTCGGCTTTGCAAGCTTCTCAAGGGATTTAAGAGGCCTTTGAAATCGCTCAATGCTAAGGAGTTTAGCCACATTTCTATGAGAGCCAAGCGAGCCAATAATGGCCTTGCCATGGCTATGGAGGGGGGCAATTGCTAATCTAGAGTGCTTGGACACAAGGGAGACGTTGAAGGAAGCTAGGCGCATGGCAGATATGCTCAATGAAGCGGAGCTTTCCTACTTGAGACAACACACCAAAGCAAAGCATATTCTTCTTAGTGATTAGTGCAACAAGTATTTTCATGCTTTAATGAAGTAAAATGGCCATCGAAATCATATTGTTATATGACTAGAAATGATGGCTCCGTAACTACTTCTAATTTGGATGTTGCTAGTGAGTTTGTTAAGTACTACCGTGAGTTAATTGGTTGTGCAGGGCCCATAGTGGGGATCGACCCCTCTTGGTTCACACGAGGATCTTTGGTCCGAGATGAAGATAAAAAAATGCTCATAGAACCGGTTTCTAATGAGGAAATCAAAGCAGCTTTTTAGCCTATTGGTGAGGACAAGGCTCCCGGACCAGATGGATATTCGTCTTGCTTTTTCAAGACTACTTGGAACACCATGGGGGCTGAGCTATGTGCGGCGGTCAAGGAGTTTTTTCGGAGTGGGAGGCTCTTGGGAATATATTTCGTCAACTACAAGAGGTTGAAGAGAAACTTCTAGAAATCCAGATACAAAACCACCAACAAAACAATAACGGATCTAGCTCCAAGGAAAAGAGTCTATTGAAGAAAAAAGATAAAGTACTATTATTTCAAAAAAAAAATACTGGAATCAAAGGGTAAAAACAACGCAAATAAAATTCTCAGATTCCAACACATCATATTTTCACAGAGTTGCAATTGGTAGACGTGATAAGGCATATTTTAGTAGGCATTATAGGATGATTTTATATGCATTTCATTATCATATATATAATCATCTTTTATAGTTAATTGCATATTATGCTCTTTTGGTGGTAATGTTCGGAAGCTACACTATTTTATTGGATTTATGTAGATTCATAGTGCCTACATGGTGAGGAGCATGGGAAGAGACCAAAAAGGAGAGCATGGAACAAGCCATGAAGGATCAAAGACAAGCCAATGAGCAATGGAGCAAGGAATCAAAGCAAAGGAGCACGAGAACGAGAGCGGAAATGAATGACATGGAGAAATCCCATCTTTAAGCTTATGAGAACTTCGATTCAACTTCAGAGGTAGTCCTTGAGAAGAGCTTTCCAATGCATATTCATATGCGTCAATCGGACGAATGACGAATCCAGAAAGTGCAATTACTATCTATATTGAAACTCTATTCTAGGGTTTGGTGCGCCGATGCCTTTAGGTTTTATAAGAGGTTTTTATCAGCTGTTTAGGAAAAACTAACACATTAACATTCAGCCTCTTTTCTCTATTCAATTCATTAGTTTAGATTTTGTTTTCCATTCAAGAGAAGGGATTTAGGTAAGCCATGCTTGGCTAAGTTTCCGTTGTTTTCATCTACACTTTTGAGACTTGGTTAGTTGTTTGTGAGTTTCAAATGAAGTATTGTTTCTCTCTTTAATATCTTTCGATTTCCCTTGTGTTTATTGTTGATATTATTGTGATTAGCTACCATGAAAGTATCTTGCTAGGTTGTTGTTCTTTCTTCGTTGAATGGATTCCGTAGTAGCATGCTTAGAATCAATTTTAGAAGCTTTGAAGACATGGGTCAAAAGGTTTGCAAGGGGATGGGAGTTCCTTTTCTGGCTTTGCGGGTGTGAGCCATGGATCCAAGAATGGTATTGGCCAGATCAAGATCTTGGCCATTCAGGATAGAACCAATTAATATAGCCCTTATGAATGAATGCCTTGACCTCATAAGAAAACAACATGCTTATTCAACCTCCAACAAATGGCGAGATTAAACAGGCAGTGTTCAATCTCGGTAGTAACAAATCGCTTGGTTCTCACGGAACGACATCCGAATTTTATAAAAAGTACTGGGACATAGTAGGAACAATGCTTATCAAAGCTGCCAAGGGCTTCTTCTTATCAAACAAAAATTCTTCGCCAAATTAACCACACTTTCATATCTTTATCACCTAAATGTGAAAATCCAAAAATGAAAACACATTATAGACCAATCAGCCTATGCTCCATAGTTTATAAAATAATATCAAAAATAATTACTGAAAGCCTTCAAAAAGTAACCGGAAAACTTATACACCCTCTTCAAGGGGTTTTTGTATCCGATCGAGCCATACAAGATAATGTCCTAATAGCTCATGGAATTTTCCACTCATATAAAACCCGCAAAGGCAAGGTAGGATGGATGGCCATAAAATTAGACATGGAGAAGGCATACGATAGGTTGACTAGAGATTTACACAAGCGGTTTTGAAAAAATTCGAGGTTTATGACCCTACATTTATGGAATGGATTATGGAATGCATCTCTACGGTGTCATTCTCGGTATTAGTTAACAATGGTCCAACCGAACCTTGCAAGCCATTTAGGGGTCTTCGTCAGGGACACCCATTATCTCTGTTTTTGTTTATACTAGGTGCAGAAATTCTAACAAGACGTCAAGAGGGTAACTTAGAGGGTGGACATATTGGTTTTTGATTTGGAAGAGACTGACCATATATTCCATTTCTTGCCTTCGCATATGAAATTATAATTTTTACAAAAGGAAGCATTACAGTGAGTCAAAAAAACGAAGCAAATAATTGATGAGTATGTCAAATATCCGGTCAAAAGGTTAATTATCCTAAGTCTTCTTTCCAAACAACAATGGGTATAACATCTAATACGATTGCAGAACTTGGAGCGTTTCAAACGAAAAATCATTGGAAAAGATATTTAGGTTGTCCAATCATTAATGGAAAAGTAAAAAGGAAACTTTATGTTACCAATTAAAGCTCAATCCATAACGAACTAGATCATTTGAATAGAACTTTCTATTCAATATCTCCCACTAATCAGCTGGGACAAAATCTGCAAGCGGCCCAAAAGAAAGGATGGTCTAGGACTTCGGAAAACACGCCACATGAATGAAGCTCTCCAAATGAAATTGATATGGAAAATATTGGCAGAACCAGATAACTCGTAGGTCAAACTGATTCGATACAAATACCTTAAAACATCTTGCATTCTAAACTATAAACGAATAGGAGGTGCATCCCGGCAATGGTCCAAATTATACCCACTAATTGACAAGTTTAAAACCGGGTTAATTTGGTCTATTGGTGATGCACATTCAATAATGTTCTGGACGAATAATTGGTTGACAACTGAACCTCTCATTAATAGAGAGGATTGCCCACCATATGGTAACATCAACGAGATGGTGAATGAATACATAATAGGGGGAAATGATGGGAAGAGAAATTGTATGCTAATCTACCCCAAAACATTGTCAAAGAAATTATCGACATCCCGCTTCCAAGCAATCAATTCAAATATAGACTTTATTGGTGGCCAGATAGGGAGGGCTGGTTTACAACTGCTAGGGCTTTCAAACTAATCTCTGGGCATAATCGTCTGGCTGATGACCCGAATTCGTGGATATGGAACATCGATGCCCCACCAAAAATTAAAAACTTCATTTGGAAACTTGGGCAGATTGACCTACCGACTAAACATCGATTGGGGCAAAAATGTGTCTTAATCCCCACGTATTGTGAATTGTGTAACCAAGCTGAGGAGGATGATATGCACTTGTTTATTGATTGCTAGTTCAATAATACCCACTCTATACTGAGTGTCAGAATCCGCTATGAAATAAATAAAATCAAAATAACGAAAAGAGACATAAAACCAATCCTGAATCTGATTGGGTAGTGAACTGAATAAATCAGAAAAAACAAATAGTTGCCTTCAAGTGGTGGACAATTTGGTATATTAGAAACAAAGCTATATTCCAAAATGAAGAATCATCGTTAACAGAGGCTGTTAAACACATTGCATTGCAAACCATGGATAATTGGCATAATGGTTGTAAATTTGACAACGAATATGAGGTTGACGAAAAGCATGTTAGAAGACCAAAATAAAAGAATATGCTAATAAATAAAGGAAAAAAGTGTAAATGGAAGAAAAAAAAACCTTCTTACAGCTCGTTTAAATTAAATTTTGATGGATCCACCATAACCAACAACGACAGTTCCACCGGCTTCGTCATTTGAATGGTCGACTAATCAATTTGGGTGGGAGCATGGTTGGCAAACAAGCGCCGATCAAGGCGGAAGCTTTGGCGCTAAAACAAGGTGTTATGAAAATAGTGCAAATGAGAATACATAATATACAAATTGAAGGCGATTCTCTGATCATCATTAATCCCCAATTTAGCTTCCATTTGCCGCTTCACCAAGAGATTTGACATTTATAATGATTTTGTCTTCGTGACCTTATCCGTAAGAATGCAAGTTTCGGGTAAGGCTTTTCCCTTCCCGAATTCTTAACTAATAAAAAAATTTCTTTTTTTAGTATGTGAAACCTTTTTCTTTTTCCTGTTATTTTCAGCTCTAATCTAATTAAGAAAGTCGTCGGAGGGAAGGTGGAAAAGTAGCTGCGGGAAGTTTATATTTCTTCCGGTTTCACGGCGGCGTTAGTGGGGGTCTAAAAGTTTACGGTGGTGGAGGAGATTGGAAGCAAAAGCCTCACGTGCTCTACCTTGAATGAATTTTATCCATTTTATTCACTTCAAATTCACAGCGGCGTTAGTGGGAAGTAAGGTGTTGGTGGAGGAGCTTGGAAGCAAAAGCTTCACATGCTTTACCTTGATTGAATGAATTTTGTCCATTTTATTCACTTCATCAAATTAATTCTCCTTAATATCCGACATGAATTTATATATACATATATACACCATGAATAACAAAAAATTACAACTACACCTAATATTCATTTAATTGAAATATTTTAATATTAATTTGCTAGATGGTGGGATATCTTCGCAATTTCAATTAGGGGCGGGCACAAATCCCACAAATCGGGTCCGTTCTAGTTCCACCTTGATCCCGACTGGATTTGATAAAAAAAAAAAAGTGAATCTAATCCCGTAAAAACTATTTGGAACGGGACGCGTTCTCCACACAAACAAAAAATGTTTGTGTTATAAATCAGCTAAGCAAAGGTTAGATGTCATACGTGTAAATAAGCATATAACTACCTAAGAATAAATCTCTATATAGGCTGAAGTAATATAAATAGCACAAGAAAGACGGTTGCAAATTAATTGGATAGAATAACAAAATCATACTTTCTTTTTCTTCTCTTTCTTGAAGTGATTAATCTATATATATGGACCTGCTAAAGTTACAAAAGTACGCTTTCCAAACCATAGGAGAAGCGTGTAAAAAGGTCACGCAGGGCCGGGACATTACCTAATCCCCTCTCTATACACATATACTCATATGATCACCATTCGATATACCCTCTATGCCCTATATATGCACTATGGACTATCTATCGATCCAAATTTTTTCTCGGATTGTATTCCCTATTCGTTTGCATGCACCAACAATTCGTGTAGCACGCACACACGTATATCCAAGCTTTCTCCTCTCTCTCTTCTTCTTTATTCTTGTTCATCAACCGCTTGGTACCATTAACAATGCAAGCTTCCTTCCAAATTAGTTAGACATGAATTTGTAGGTATTTTTTTAAAAAAAAAAATTATTTGAGGGACATTGCTCTTCCAGGGAGGACAGAGCCCGTACGGGATTGAAAATAAAAGAAGTGAATCCCGTCCCATTCCGGTCTAGTAAAAATTACACGGGATGAGATGCGAGATGACCCAAATCTCGTCTCGTCCCGTCCCACGCCCACATCTAATTTTAATATTGGTCATTTTTGCCTCTAATTTTGGAATAAATTAAAGAAAAATGGGTATGTAGACTTCTTTCAATGTATGGTTCAATAAATAGACCCCATCAATAAAAAAATTTTATTAAATAGATCTTGTAATATTTTAATGGCTAAATTGCCCTTTTAACCTTTATCATTTTCTTTCTTATTTTTTATTAAAAATAATAAATTATCAAATATTCTTAAATTATCCTTTCACTTTTTACAATATATATATATATGAATCATGTTATGCTAAGTTAATCACGTAATTAAATAAAGGTTAGAGATAATTAGATGATTCAGACCTCCTTTAGTAAAATATATAATCAGGTTAGGAAATACAATGTACAATAAATAAAATATTTTAATTCCGTAATAGAGTACAATAAGTAATTTCATGTACGTAGTAAATATGAAATCAGATCTAGGAATATAAATAAGCTATTGTAATTATTTATTATAATTATAAAAGATAGTACTCTATAATAAATGGCCTAATGTAATAGGGTACAATAACTAATATATTGGAGTAATTCCTTAATGTATACGTAGTCCAATAAATAAGATATTGTACCTACAATGAATGAAATAATGTAATTTTGTAATGCAATATAATAAAAAATCAGTTTGACAATTATTGTAATCTCCTATCTTACAGTGAAATAAAATGAATTATTGTTGGCGTAATATAATGTAATGATTGATTTGCCAAATAATAATTCTCATGCGTTGAATTATGGATTGGTAACTAATTTTTTTTTTCCTTGTAATCTTTACTTATTTTTGAAGATTTTTTCACCCCTTAATTTCCAGATTTATTGTTTTTAAAACTAAAATCATTTAAGGACATACTAGTAATAACACACATAAAACATTCTATATATCTAAAACAATTATTATAGGGTCTAAAAAACTAAAAAAAATAGTGAATGGGTAATAATTATCCAATTCTCTCCTCATATTTAATATATTTCCTTCGTTCTTTATAAAATATCAACTACTTTATTAATTTTTTTTAAATAATTTCATAGTTAATACTAAAAATAAATATGAATATATTTTTAAAAAATGTATAAAAAATATATAGTATATATTTTATAAAAAAAAAATTTATCTTTTTAACAAACATATAAAAAAAGAAGAAGTTAAACGATCTTTAACTCAGAATCGGATGGGGTGCATGCATCACCTACTCACATCTAGCAAGAAATGCACAGCCAGAAAATGAATGCCAATCTCTCTGACTTTTTAACTTTGCTGGTGATTTATTTAATTTACACGCACAATCACAAACTCCCATTCCCATATATATTCTGTCAACGGGGGAGTTTGGGCCGATCGAGCTCCATATATAATTAATTAGCTCCGTCGATCAACCGAGATATATACATTATAGTTCTAGCTAGAGATGGATGAAGAAGAGTCGCAAGGTTTGAAGGCAACGGAACTGCAGCTACCGGAGGAAAAGGTATCAGCCGGCAGAAAGACACCATGGGTGTCACTGTCTCGTATGTCATCGGCTATGGTGGCTTCTTTCTTCCTCGTTCTTCTCTTCACCTTCATTCTCGTTTACTCTCAAGGAATTGATCATATTGTAAGTTTTTTTTTAATCACTTTCTTAATTGATACTTTCACCACTGTTTGCTACGAACGATACAAATAGAGAAAGGAAGGAAAACAAATTAATGTAGTTTAGTTTTAAATTATGCTATTGAAGTAAGGAAAAATAATCAAATTTTTATATAAAAATAAGTGAAGAAGAGGCATTTAATTGAAATATGAATCTTTTTCCTCCTCTAAACTCACACAATAAGTAGAATATTTCTCTCCATGATACTCCTTTTTCTTAAATCAAACTTCAAATATTTCAGGATATATGTTTCTGATAGAGATATTTTTGGGGCAGTCGTTAAATCCTATCAAATAATTCTGAACTAAACTAACTAGTATAGCTTGGCAAGTACAGGTCGAACCCAAAGAGACTTGTGCAATTCGTATGCTCAATTTGTATGCTAAGATGAGAATGATATGAAAAGGGGGTTATGGAAGTATGCAAAGTAACACAAAAGTAAGCAAAGGATGCAATGCTGATGATTGATAACAATATGTGAGAAACACGCTTGATTAATTAGTATCCACTCTCAATTTGGATTCCGATCCTTGAAATGCCCTAAACCAATTATTCTTGAGAAACCTATTGTGAAAATCAATTGTACCTTGACAATAACTTTCAATTCCTTCCTTGCAATTAGTGAATATGTCAACTAGACTCTAAACACCCTTATTGATGAATAACCTAGAAACTATCCAGATTCAATTCAACAATAGCAATGCACACCAAGGAAATTCAATAGGAACAATTGAATTAAAGCAACTAGCAATAAACCAATTGTATCTTTATCTTCATGCAATCAATCAAGTCAACTAGCCCTAGATGATCACAAGTTGCTACTACGATCTAAGTTCTTCAACTAGCGTCCCTATAGATCTAGCGATAGATTGAATTCAAGTAATATTAGGTACCTAATCCAATAGAACACAAACTCAATCATAAGCAATGACAATGGAAGATAAAGATTACTCAAAAGTAAATAGAGTAGAGAATATCTCACGGAATATCAAATCGAAAGCTTCAAACTAATCAATCAAACGAAAGAGGAGTTTAGTTCGCCATATCACAAAAGCTCTCCTCTAGGTTTCTTCAATTGCTAAACGGTATATAATAAGCTGTCTCCTAAAAAACCCCTTTAATAGACGTCCAAAAGGGTTACAAAATAACCTAATTAAAATAAGTAATTCGAAAGAATAGGGTTTCGGCGCTGACATAGGCCGCGGGCACGGTTTCTTGGCCGCGGGCGTGGCTTAATAGCTCAGTCAACTCTTTCTCTCGGCATTGGCCGCGGGCGCGGCTTCTATTCCAACTTCCACGTCTCTTGCTTCTTTGATTAACTCCTGTAATCCTATCTCTGCTTCATGCATTCCTATCTAAATACCCCGCACCTGAAATTCATGACATATATGTGTAGAATCCGCCTCCATGATCATAACAACTAGATCACAAATTAATATGATTGAGGACAATATTTACAACTAAACTATGCTAAATAAGTCTTATGCCTATATGAATGCATGCTATCAGTTTCTCCTTAATTAATTCATTTCCCTACTTTTATATATAATATATATATCAAAATGAATTCATAAAGTGATTAACTAATGAAAAATAAAAACTTAACTTATTTTCAAAATTAACTTAAGTAGGCTCCATTTGATTGTTATGTACTGTATTTATGAGAAGAATTTTTTTTTTTGATAAGGTAAGAATTTGAGGGTCAGATAGACCTGACATCTCGAGTGGCCGACAAAGTCGGCAGACGGAGAACCGTAAAAAATACGACCTATAATAAAAAGGTGCAATACAGACAGTTGTAAGCAACAAATCTAGACGAACAGACTAACCTAACCCTAACACGCTGGAGACAACGTAGACTACAACCCGACGCCAAGCGCCACCAAAAGATGACACCGCTGGCCAGCGGTACATCAGGAGTCCCTGTGGGCAGTGAAGACGATCCTCCTAGGAAATTTCCGAAACACGGAGTCACCTCGATACACACCGCTTCGACCCCAGCCAGACCCAACACCGGACGTCAGAGCCCCAACTAAGAGAAAGAACGACAACAACACCCAGAGAAGCCGCCAAGAACCACCCTAGTAAAACGCACCTTAAAGCCCTTTCGGGGTTTTATCGAGCCCATACGGGATTTTGATCAAGCCCGGCCTTTCAGGTAGATTTGTAAGTATATACTAGTGCAGTTCCCGCGCCATGGCGCGATTTTTAAAAAATAAAATATTAGTTTAATATTTTGAATTAAACTTATAAGAACAAACTCATAGGAGAAGAGTATAATAAAAATTAATTGCAAAAAGGAAATAAAAAGGAAAGAGAAAAAAAGTGATTGGTTAAAAAGGAGAGGATTAAGGTGGGCGTGCCACGTAGGCAAAAACTCTTCTATTTTAAGAGTTTATATAGATATAGATATAGATATAGATTAAGACTAAGAGTATATATAGATGGTTACATTTTTTTTTCTTTAATGTTTTAAATTAAGCCCAATTGTTAGTAAATATGTTAAGAATAAAAGAAAAAAAAATGTGATTAGTTTAAAGAGATAAAAAAAAAGAATAAAAATAATAATTAAAGAAAATAAATAATTAAAAAAGGGACAAAAAAACTTGATTGGTGGAAAAGAGGGGATTAAGGAGAAGTTGACACATAAGCCTAAAGTATTCTAAATTAAGAGTATATATAGAATATAGATGTTAGTAAATATGTTAAGAATAAAAGAAAAAAAATGTGATTAGTTTAAAGAGATAAAAAAAAAAGAATAAAAATAATAATTAAAGAAAATAAATAATTAAAAAAGGGACAAAAAAACTTGATTGGTGGAAAAGATGGGATTAAGGAGAAGTTGACACATAAGCCTAAAGTGTTCTAAATTAAGAGTATATATAGATAAATATAAATTAATATATTTATATAAAAATACACAGTATCAAATAAAATGATGATATTCAACACAATTTTTTTTTTTTTTTTAGTTGGGCTGCCTTGGGCCCAAGTAAAAAACTTGGGCACAAAGCACTAGATTTTAGGCCCGCTCCCAAGCACCCATCAGGTCAACCGACGCCGAAGCACCGCTGAGCAGAGGAGCAAGGCGTCTCGACAACCGGCGACAACAGCTTCGATGAAAACTAGTACGCCAATATGGGGCATGGACAGACCTGCCACCACACCCCGCGAACCAAGCCGACATGCGAGACACCGAGGGGAGGAGCACACCAGTCCATCAGAGACAACAAGGCCGACAGGACCGAAGAAATCCAAACCCGAAAACCAGAAGGGAGAGGTAACCACGGCGACGGCACCATCGTGATTTCAGTCCGGCCAAGCCGGAGAGAAGAGAAACCAGCGGCCGAGATCCACACAACCAACTGCACCCCGAGGTGAGAACAGTGGGAGAGATTGCACGAAATTGGACAAGGTAACTGCTGAATCAGAGAAAAACACCCAGAAACAACAAAAGCCCCATCACAATTAAGGTCTTTGATACAAATCCGAAAGGAAAAACGGATTTAGGGTTCCTAAGTTAAATGATTTCGCCAGAATAGAGTTGTGGTGACACTACGGCGGCACGGAGCGGCCGAAGTCGAGTTAAGGTGGCCGAAACCGGAATAAGGCGGCCGGAGTCCAGTAAGGCTGCCGAAGCCGGGATAAGACGGCCGAAGCCGGGGTCGGACTCCCTCTCTCTAGAAACCTAGAGAAGAATTGAAGTGTGTATCACACACACATCAATGTCGTACTACTTGATTAAAATAATTTTTACCTATATATATACATTGCTTGATTAAATATAGTTTTTTTTTTATTTTTTTACAGTAGGAAAATAGAATAAATATAATCTATATGTATTAGTTTAGTATTTGCTATCTAACTAAGATTTTCTTTGAGAAAAATATATAATATAGATAGGTATTTTATTGAATTAAAATCTTAGCAAGTAAGGCAATTAATCTATCTATTATATTATATTCAATTAATGTCATTCATCAATTTATCAATTAAAATATGTAATATAACTATTGATAAATCTTTCATATGCTAATTATTAGACAGAGTAATTGATACTTTTCTAAGGTAAAATATGTAATATAGTTGCGATTTACCAAACTATGGTTTATTTGGTATTTTAAAATTCACCTTTTCCCACAAAAAAAGATATTCACATAAGATCAAAGAGGTCTAACTAATATTTTTGGGTACCCAATCCAACACTACCACTACTACTCTAATGTATTTATGATCAAATTAGCCATAAATTGAAAATAAAAATAATGTAATACTAGATAGTCTAGATTGGGAAGAAGGAGGGCCTTGAAAGTAAAGACATTCAAAGACCAATTATCTTATGCAGAATTTTCTACTTCCAAAAGGAATACTTAACCAAATAGATCAAATTAACAAGAACTTCTTTTGGAACAAACTACAGTCTGAAAGATATATACCGCTAATAAGTTGGGAATCAATATGTAAACATAAAAATGAAGGAGGATTAGGAATCAGAAAAGCAGAATCTTTAAACGAAGGTATGCAGATGAAGCTTCTTTGGAAAATTTATACTGACAATACTAGTATGTGGGTAAAAATAATTAAGGAAAAATACTTACATACAATGGATATAAATGAAAGAGATAATCAAAACACATCTTGGCAATTTGGGAGACTTCTATCCCTAAGGAAAAAATTCAATCTTGGAATCAAATGGCTTATTGGTAATGGAAATCAAATAAATGTTTGGAGGGACCCATGGTTGGATGGAATCAGCCTAAGTCAATACCAAGGATTGGAAGATACAAATCTTAAAGTTTCCCGGCTAATAAACAACCAGAAGCAATGGAACCTAACACTCCTAAAACGATTGTTCCCAACTCATATTATTGATCAAATAATACAAATTAAAATACCCACATGGGACACCTCTGACAAATTAGTTTGGAAACTCAAAAAGGATGGTAGGTTTTCAACCAAATCTACTAAACTTATCAATCATAATACTAATAATAGAAACATGGAAGATTGCAAATGGATATGGAAACTTGATATCCCACCAAGGATCAAAAACCTTATATGGAAGATAATGATCGATGGTTTACCTACCACACAGAGGTTAAACAAACACTATAATAGAGTCCCAGCACAATGCTCACTATGTAATAGTGAAGATGAGAATACCACCCACCTATTCATCAATTGCAGCTATGCTAGACAACTTATCCAAAACTATGAGAATGCAAGTGGTAAAAAACTAATCCTTAGAGAAGAGTACAACGAAGATATTAAGGACATCCTTCGTTAAAAAAAAAAAAATAAATCAATGATAAAAGAATTAGGAATTATTTGGCAAGCAATTTGGGATTCCAGAAATAATTATATATTTAAAAATAAAAAAACCCCAACTCAACAATCAATATAGCCTTTGAGATAATCTCAAATATAAAATGTTGGAACTCGGAAATGGAAGTGGAAAACAAATCTACCACTCGAAGCACTAATAGGAATAAGATTAAGTGGACTAAACCACCGAGCAATATCTATAAAATTAATATAGATGGCTCAGTTAAGCCCATGGGCTCTTGCCAAGTGGGAGGAGTCATTCGTGACTCAGAGAGCGGTTTACTAGATGTATTCTTTCAAAATACATCAAGAGGTACGATTTTACAGACTGAGGCAGAAACAATCATTGTAGGCATTTAGCAAGCAAGAAGTAAAGGGATCCGGAAGGCTATCATTGAAAGTGATAACCAAACTGTCATCAAAGCTATAAGCAAGGAGATCACTACTCCATGGGAAGTCACCCATCAAGTTGAGAAGATCATCAATATGGCCCAAGAGTTCGAGTTTATACAATTTAAACATTTTTATAGAGAAGCCAATCATGTAGCTGACTTTGTAGCTAGAAAAGGTATTGATTGTATTAGATCTACATCTCCACTTACTAAGGAGTTGTACACCATCATCCTAAGGGATGATCCTGATTGTTTGTTACGATTTTCGTAGCAAACTCCAACTGTTTGCATACTGTAAAAAAAAAATTCAATTGTGTTAAATCAAGCATCAGTTTGATATTTAAATTACAAAGATAAGATAATGGAGAAAGTGGGTGGAGAAATAATCTCAAGTACTTTGACTAATTAAAAACTAACCTAATTAATAGAAAATACTAAATATTAGGAATTTTTTGATTTATTCCTTACCAGAAAGAAGTAAAAGGTGAAGGGATGAATTGGTAATAACTCATTTCCACTTATTAGAGTTCTCAAGTTCAAACAAAATACGAATTACGAAGTACTACCTCCGATCCAAAAAGATTGTCGTTTGACTTTTTAACACGTATTTTAAGGAGCTAAAAACTATATAATAGATTAACTTTTTTATTATTATTTTTTTATAATCTAATACTTATTACCAACAAATATTAAGTTGTAAAAAAATAATTTAAAACAAGTTGATATTTTATATAGTTTTTAACTCCTTAAAATACGTCTTAAAAAGTCAAACGACAATCTTTTTGGATCGGAGGGAGTAATATTTAGGGCAAATTATAGCAAATATCTTAAGTTATGGTTAGTTGTTCTCTCGACCATCCATGACCTCATAAGAGTGCACAAATTCCGCTTAATATTCTAACTGAAAAGCAAGGTCATGAGTTTTGGTTTCCAATAAAACAAGAACGAGTACAAAAATAGTAGAGGATAAGGGAGAAGAATACGTTGTTTGTTTATGAGGTTCGGATCCAGGATTCTACGTCCCCGGGGTCTCAAGAGTCAACCCTAATCCACTAATTAAAGAGAAATTACATATCAGAGAAAAACCAAGAGTAGAAGTACAAATCTAAGCAAAAACCAAAAGCATAACACGAAAACAAGTAACAAAGAAAAAGCATTTCTTTCAAAGTGTCATATCTAAAAAGAAAACTTAAAACACCAAGCAATTGTTGGTCGATCGCCGGAGGAGCCATCGACCTTCAAACACTATGAAGTCTTGCCAAAGAAGAAGATCATCAACGGTTAGAAGCGGAAAGGGCTTGAAGAGTAAACCCTAACCCTAATCGCCCTCTATCTCTCTATGTGTGGGTGTGTGTTTTGGAGCTTGAGGAATAGGGGAAATCAGACGACACGTGCGAGCTAAGAGATGCATCCTTATATAGAGCAACCCTAGTCGAGACGTTGCGTTTTGAGGCATTGCTACAATCCGGCTTCCAAGCATCCAGCTCAAAGAATTGGATTGTGTAATGGGCTATGGGCCTAAAGCCCAATCTTGACAGTTGTGTCCGGTTAGGAGATCAAGCTTGGTCGGCTCAATTCAATCCAGTCTGAAAGTAGCTAACACCCAAAAATTACCTAGAATTTGTCGCGATTGTGGGATATGCTCCAAAAATTATGGGATATACCGCAATTGTGGGATATGCTCCAAAAATTATAGTCATGTCAAAGTACTAATTACATTATACTTCAAAGATTATAGTAATATCAACATTTGCTAGAATTTGTCCGGAAATTGAAAACCACCAAAGGGGAAACCCGGCCTATATACGCTTATTGGTAAGTGTATGTACTATTCAAAAGAGTTATCCCGCTTCAGTAGGAGTAAAAAAAGACAACCAAAATATATTAGGATTGTTCAAAATTCAAATAGTCCTGAAAACCGAATCGAAAAGGAACCGAAAAAATTGGCTTCGGTTAAGCCTGAGTGGTATTTGGATCAAGCTACGGTCATAGTTTTTCTATGAGAGAATAGAGGTAACTAACCCACATTCCCGCTCGGTTTGCAAAACTAGCCCCTTCCCCTTAGAAATTGAAAGACTGACCGACAATCCCAAAAATTTACAAAAAAATGTCGGTTGCTTCACCTCTTCTTATTACAGGTAAAAGTGTCCAAAAAAAAGGGAAAGATTGAGGAAAAAGCTAGTCAAATCAAAAGTGAAAAGGGGTTTAAAAAAGAGATAAAGGCAAATGCAATGCTAGCTTCATGCAAAAATTAAAAAAAATTCCTCCCAAATTAAAAAATAATTCCCGCCAAAAAAATCAAGCATAAATAATACAACCCAAGACTTGTATATAATTTTATATTTTTATTATTGTTGTGTCACTTGAAGGATTTTGTGTGCCACATGTTACTTTTTTTTCCTTGCCACTCATTTAGATTCTTTTGCCATTTTTTCAAATATTAGGTTTCTTCGTGTCACATATGTTACGATGTTAATAGTCTATGTAGGATTCGAACCTACATTTATGTGTATTTAACACGTTGCTCTACTTTGAGCTAATATAACAATATAGTCTCATGCAAAAAATAACAAACTGACTTTCAGATCTAGGAATTTCTTATTGTCAAAAACTAATACGTGATTGTCACCCCTTAACCCATGTATGTCGCCCCTTAACCTCTACATGTCACCCTTAAAGACATGCGATTCGATCACAAAAACCTACTTGTTACCCACAATTTCACAAATTTATTTTTTTCATTCACATTACTCTCCACACACAAACGTGAACACCAAATCCCAAATTCCTTAGATGCTTTAGGTGTTGTATTTGTGAACTTGTTTGGTTTTGTTTGCTTTACACCTGTTTCAGTGCAAACAAACAAAGTGACACGTTAAATCATTCATGTGACATGGGTATACAAACAAGTGACATAGATGAAATACATAAGAAACTGACAAGGCATTGACAATGACTCCTCATTTAGCTTCAGGGATTTCTTGCAATAGTTTCTAGATTAATTTTGCTTTAGGGTTGATTTGGCTTGAGCTGCGATCGAAGCTGAGCTACGATTTCTTGAGTAAATATGGCTTGGTTTATGTTTGATTTGGCTTGGCTTGGACGTCGGTCAGAGATAGGGTTTATTACACCAAGCCTTTGCCACCCGGAAATGAAACGAGGGATGAGCTTCGCGTCTTGGGATTGTAGTTTTCTCCATAGATGAGCACAACTATAGGAACTAGACTTACCCATTGTGTATATGAAGAAAGATTTCTCATAAACGTAAGTGACATAATGGATTGTGTTGAGTGACAATGACAATGAATTAGGTTGACAAGCGTTTTGCAACTAGAACTTCATAACACCGACTCTTCTTCCATGGTGGAAATCATATATGAAAGTGACGCAGAAAAAGCCTTTGCCACCTAAAAATGAAATGAGGAACAAACTATGAGATCTGAGAAGAATATGCAAACAATCAAAGAAAGAATCGCATAAATCAAACCTTGTTCTTCCCTTTCACCAATTTGTCTTCTTCTTCCATAGGCTCCAATTCTATATAAAAAAAATCCTTAGATTTGAGAAGAATTAGAGACAAAAAAATTCTCAGATTTGACAAAAAGGGGGGAGGGGGACAATATATGAGATCTGAAAAGAAAATGAAAAAAATCAAACGAAGAATCGCATAAATCAAACCTTGTTCTTCCCCTTTTCCACTTTGCTTTCTTCTTCCATGGGCTTCGTCTCACTACTAATAGATATAACGTCTAACCCTAGCGACCTGAAGGTGAAATGAGGGATGAAAACCACGTGTTGGGGTTGTATGCAAAGAAATGTTTCCTAGAAACCTATGTGACATGGGGGATTTTGTTGAGTGAAAAAGGCACTGAATCAGGGTGATAGGTGTTCTGCAACTGGAACTCTACAAGCTTGACTCCTCTTCCATTGTGACACTCCTCTCCATCCTTATTTTATGAGATTTTGTAGGTTGAGGAAGCAATTGATTCCCCTCTCGATCCCCTCCCCTCATTTTATATATTGGAAAAGGTTGGAAAATCCCTCTATCACATCTCTGCACCCCCTTATCCTTTTGATGGGTGTCCCATCACATTTTTTACACCGACAAATCTCCCTAATTCGTGTTCTCTTTGTGCAATTCAGCCACTCTTTCCTCTCACATGCTACTGCCCCAGCTGGTCACTTTTTACATTTTTAAAAATAGCTCACATGATAAGATTGCTATTTCCACTGGTTGGGGGCTAATTTTGCAAACCGGGAAGAAATATGTGTTAGTTATGCAAAACACCCTTTTCTAATTTTCTGGTTTGGGTAAAAAATTGAAATCGAACCGATTTTTTTGTTCTAGAACTAAAAAATTCCAGATTCCAGGTTTCTGTTAGATTGAAATAAATAAAGGAGGAAGTCTTGAAGAAACCCAATGCTACTTCATCTTTCACTCTCTCAAATCCAAAAACCTAACACTCCCTCTTCCATCACTCTCTCTTTCCAAATCCAAAAGGCTCTCAAAGCTCTGCCCTCTCATGGCTTCTCTAGTCACATCCCTCTCTCGCGGAAGCCTCTTCTCCCATACTCTATTGCTGACAAGCATGGCGCTCTCGGAGCTAGACGACGTCGATGTCACCCATTGTTGGCATTGAATTGATGAGTTCTACCTCTTGCTTAATTACCTTCACCCTTCAATTCAATAATCTCAATCTCGATCATCTCTCTCTCTCTCTCATTCTTTAAACCTCTGAGATCCGTTGATGTCACCAATGTACACCTTTTTTTGCCGTCGATGTTAAGCTTCTCCGCATCTTCTTCATCGAAATTGTCGTATCTTATAACCTCCCTGTGCTAAGCATAAAATCTAGAGTTTTGGATGAGAAAGGCGGCGGTAAAGATGGTAGTTTTATTTCAGGACAAATATTTACATCTCTAGTTTGGCTCATTAGAAGCCTCTAAATTGGGAGATGAAGATTAGAAATGGGCATTTTAAATGTTAGGGTTCAGATGCCCGTGAGGTTTCCATATTCAAGCTTCCTACAATCACTGCGCAATATGTAATTTGTATTAGAAAACAAGGCAAAATAATTTTCGGTTCTTTCGGGCCATTCGGGCCTCGGCCCAAAAAAACCATAAACCGATTTGTTTGGTTTTAGAACGAGTTCCGAGTCACCTCCTCCGAAAACTAGACCATCGTTTTGGGCCGAAACCGTTTAATTTGGTTCAGTTTGAGTCGGTTCAGCTCATTTGAACAATCTTTTATTTATATATATATATATATATCGTCTTTACATAATGGCTTAAGAATGTGTTAGAAAGGCAATCTCAATGTTATAACAAAAAATAAAATAAACACGATACAGTTCTCGTTTTCACATGGTCGAAAACATAGAGTGTTAAAATATCCAAACGGATTGCACGTAAATTGATTTGTCGGAAAAGGTAATCATATCCCGCATTGGTGAGGAGTTAAAAAATACAAACAAAATATAAGGGGAGGTGAAACCTTATACAATGGCTTTAGCTTTTTTTATTTGTTAGAATGTTGACTCCCAACTTTATAACAAATAAAAAAAATCGATATAATTCCGGGGATTCTCATAATCTACATGGACACACATAGTGGTCTCAGTTTAATTCGAACTGAAAATTATTTGGATCATAGGGCTCTAATATGCATTAAGTCATAACTAATTACTTGATGACTTAATTTTTTCTATGGATAAAAAAGTGTAAAGTACACATATATACAAGATGAATGGTTTGCTTTCCCACGAATTTAATTGTAATCAGTGGATGAAACTGTTTAAAAAGAATTAAAAATCATAAAGACACTTTAGTTTAGTTGGTAAAGAGAGATATTTATTACCATAAGATCTTGGATTCAAATCTTTTTAAATTTTTCTAGATTCAGCACTGACTTATTTGTCTTAATTTGAATTTTTTTCGTCTTCATATAGTCTACCTTTACAGCCACCACATTTCAAAGGGCCTTCTCAAAAAAGAGTCGAGATCCTCCATACCCTTACAGACCTGAACACTCCATAACCTGCAAGACCACCACTTCAACCATGGCTGCAACTTGCCCTTCAAACTACCCTCCAACTGCGATCTCATCATCACCCCAACAACGCAACACCTCAACATACCCCACATGCCCTATTTATTTCAGGTGGATTCACGAGGACTTGAAGCCATGGAAGAAGCATGGGATCACACAAGAAATGCTAGAAGAGATTGAAAGGAATAAGAAAATCAGACATTTTAGGTTGATCATAGTGAACGGGACTGCGTATGTTAAAATGTACGCTAAGGCCTTTCAAACTCGCGATACTCTCACCCTTTGGGGTGTGCTCCAACTCCTCAAACTCTACCCTGGGATGCTTCCCGATGTGGACTTGATCTTCCAATGCCATGATAAACCTTCCATTAGGAAGGTTGTGTACGAGGAAGGGAAGACTCCACCATTGTTTCACTTTTGTGGGTCGGATGATACATATGATATAGTCTTCCCCGATTGGTCCTTTTGGGGTTGGTAATGAACTATTCTTATTTCTTTTCTTTATTACTTTTCTTTTACTGAATATCCATACCCGAAATATGTTTTGTGCTCAATTTAGCCTAAATAAAAAAAATGTCTTACTATGCTTTCATGAAGCTTGATAAAATTTAATTCCAATCGGATTAATGTATGTTACAGGCCGGAGGTCAACGTAAAGCCATGGGTATCCTTGAGGAAGGATTTGGAAGAAGGAAACAACATGATGAAATGGGCAGATAGGGAACCCTACGCTTTTTGGAGAGGTGCCTTCACCGGGCAAAGAAGAAAACTTTATGAGTGCAATTCCACCAAGGATTGGGATACCCTTATCTTTGAACAAGTGAATTAAGCACCATTTTTCCCAATTTCTTGCTTGGTCAAAGGTGATCTAAAAAAATCTAATAAAACAATATGTTTTGTAGGATTGGAGGATTGAGAGTCGGGAGGGATTTAAGAACTCTGACCTATCAAAACAATGCACACACAAGTACAAGATCTACATGGAGGGTAACGCTTGGTCGGTTAGTGAGAAGTACATTTTGGCCTGTGATTCCATGACACTGCTTGTTACTCCAATTTACTATGACTTCTTCACAAGAGAGTTGCTTCCAATGAAGCATTATTGGCCTATTGATCCAAATAACTTGTGCAATTCTATCAAGTCTGCGGTAGATTGGGGCAACAAGAACCCCAACAAGGTACATACCCTATCAATCATATCTATTTTGAATATAGGTCACCTTCCATAAATTCAGCATATATGGGGAAAAAAAATACCTTCAAACACCACTACTTAGTATTACATTTGTTAGTGATTTACTAAGCATTCAATCATACCACATTTTAACTTTAGTAGGTAAAAAATCCACATTACCCTCAATTTAACTATAATATTTACTATTTGTTTTTGCATAAATGTGAAAATAACCTTTAATGATCAAGTTTAAAATAAATACAATAATGATGAGCTTCAAATAAAGTTAATGTGCGGGTGAGTTGATCGATTTTTTTAAATTTAATGTATAATGTGACCTATATTAGGTGGTTTTTATACCTTGAAAGTCCTTGTTTCCATTACAATAAACATAACAGAAATTCAGTACTTTGTGGGGTTTGATATATTTTGATTCATTAGTACAAGATATTAACTTCAGTTGTGAAACTTAGGCACAAGAAATTGGGAGAGAAGGCACCAAGTTCATCAAAGATAAGATTACAATGCAAAATGTGTATGACTACATGTTTCACCTCTTGTCCGAGTATGGGAAATTGCTAAGATATAAGCCAATCGTACCTCCTGATGCAGTGGAGCTATGTTCAGAGTTTTGGGTGTGTGCACACAATGACTTAGAGAGGGCTTACAAGCTAGAGGCCATGGAAATGGGGCCTGCAATCGACGATCCTTGTTTGTTGCCATCGTCTTTTGAGGAATCTGAAATGGAGACTCTAAAAGTGGAGGTTGCTAAGGGTTTGATCCAAGCTCAAGCTTGGGAGGCAGCCAGAAAACCTATAATTTAATTGCTCTTACATGAAATTTGTGATGAGATTTATGTCGTTTATATATCTATCTATGAAATTGAGATCACAGTATATATATTCACATATATATTATATTCTACTGTGATTTCCCAATAGAGTTATTTAGTATCCAACTGTTTGGTAAATGTAGTACTATTTATGATGATTTAGTTGTTGAACTCCTTGATGAGCCATCTATAGTATTTTTTTTACAAGATGTAATGAACACTTCCTCTTGCACGCTAATGTATTGCCTCCTACCTATTATATGTTTACATTCATGATATGGTCGGAGACCAACTGTATATTTTTAGCACTTCAACAACAAGTCGTGAAGATAACCAATTCAAAAATTATGTAGCCCTCAATGGTAAATCATAAAACGCATCCCATTCAAATATGTATGAATTCAAAGTTAATGCTAAAGCCTTTACTTTCGTTGAGACTTCGATGTGGCTCCATAACTAATGTATCAACCTTTTTATAGAAACCTCTTCAAGACCTCTAACCTCTCTAATTGAGGGTCTAAGAACTCAGATTCATTGTGTCGATTAAAAAACGAAATAAAAATGAAAATGTGACAAACAACCACACACACAAAAGACTGATCAAATGTTTACACAGTTCAATTATTTTTACAACTTCAAGGTCTCTAAAGAGGTTTTTATTATTATTATTATTTCCTCTCTCATCCACTAGGTACCCCATTTTCATCACCACCTCAAATAAACATCTTCCAAGGAAGATCTTGAAAGTTGAGACCATTTTCAAATTCAACTAAACAATCTATACTCCTCTCTCTTATGAGCCAACCTCAATTCATTTTTCTTGACATTAACCAACCTCAAATTCAAATCTCAATTATTTCACATTTTTTGGGCAAACCCTAATAACATGTCTTCATAAAATTTGGAAGAAAAGTCATTAATCCTGTTCTCCAAGCTTGAATTCAAAATCTGACATTTGCTACCCATTATTCATAAAACCACTCATTATTTATTGTTGTTTGCAAATAACCACCCCTTATTAAAAAATTGTCAAATAACCACCCATTAAATATGGGTTGTTTGCAACTAACCACCCATACCCCTTTTCTTGTTAAACCTCACATAATTTAATATGAAAAAAACAATTATACCCGAAAACCCAGAAATTTTCTGGGTAATCTGGGTTTCGACCTGGTGACCCAATTTACCCGATTGATCCAGTGACCCGATTGACCTGGTTGATTTATAATTATATATGATATATTAAAAAAATTAATGAAGATTCGAATTTATTACATTTTGTAATTACAATCACTTGATATTTCATTTTCAAATTAACTTTTATATTTATTTGTATTGTGTAATACTCCGTTCGATCGATAGTATTTTATTTTTTTTTCAACACATTTTTTTAAGAATATAAAAATTATTAAAATTATTAAAATAATTCTATGCTTATTACTAATCACATGAAATTATTTTTAAAAAAAATATTTAAAATTTTGATATTTTATATATTATTATATTTTATTAAAAATTACGTGAAATAATAAGAATAAAATCTTTTGAATAAGATGCAATAATATATAATTTATCAATTTTAAAAAAAAAATTAAAATTTTGATATTTATATATTATTACATTTTATTAAAAATTACGTGAAATAATAAAAATGAAATATTTTAGATAAGATATAGTATATAATTACAAGCACTAGAATTTATGAACAACGTCTTTAATTTTATAATTTTAAATTTATACAAAAATTATCAAATCATGATTTTTTTAATTTAAAAAAGAAAAAAATTGACAAACCCGAAATCGACCTGAAATGAGCCGAAATCCGATCAAACCCGGGTTCGAGTCAACCTGGATATACTCGGAACCCGTTTTACTCGAAACCCGAAGTGACCCGACCCGAATGACCCGTTTGACAGGTCTAATTGTAATACATGAAAAATCAAGCAACTGAGAGAAGTATAACTGTCTTTTTACTCAAAATGAAACATTAAAATGATAGGGGTATAATTGTCCTTTCATATTAAATTAAGTGAGGTTTAACAAGAAAAGAGTATGGGTGGTTAGTTGCAACCAACCTATATTTAACGGGTGGTTATTTGACAATTTTTTAATAAGGGATAGTTATTTATAAACAAGAATGAATAAAGGGTGATTTTATGCATTTTTGCCAAATATATAATAAACAATCTCAACACTAGACAACCATCTCTGTCTTTATTTATGTAGAAAGGCAAATGAGGGTAGTGGTTTTAAACAAAAAGTATAATTGGTACAAGAGGGTGGGCAAGGAGTGTGTTGGGTTATCATTGAAATCGAAAGCCCTTAAGGATGGCTGCTAATCTGCTATCAATGTAATCGATTGGAGCCATTGTATTGTGATGTTTATAAAAGAATTTTTTTTCTACAAAATTTATAATGGAATATTGTAAATGAGTGGTCAATTGTTTTTTTTACAGTAGGCAAGAAGTAGATCGACTAAGCGATCTCGCCAGTAAAAAAAACTAGCTTAAGCCTAAGATTACAATAAGATAAATTTAAATTTAAAAAAAACATAAAAATTATTGATAACTGGTTGCATGTAGGTCGAGGAAATGTTGACGCTGACATAGTTGGTAGTGGTGATGGTGGCGGATCCTATTCCGGATACATTGCCCAACAAAGCACCTGGTAGGTGAAGCGGGAATGTCTTGACTTTTTCGTCGCCGACGTCAAAGAAAAAGAAAATCTAGGGATTTTCATGAAATTTTGGACTCGCTTTATAGTTTGGTAGGAAAAAAAATTTAGAGATTTGTTAGACATCCGGGAGGGGTTGGGTTTGTGTTTGAGTTGGGTTTTTTAGGTTGGGTTTTATGGATTTTTTTTTTTTACCTTTTTCTTTTTGAAGGTAGATCTGAGCAAATGGGAAGGGAGAGAGAAATCCGCCTGTGGGAGTTTCGGGAGGGAGGACATCTATGGGAGGTTCTGGTGGGAGGAGGCGTAGTCGTAGCCATATGGTCTTCGACCAACGGAGGCGGCACCACCGCAGGGGATAGTGAAATACCCCAAATTATTTTGGGGATATTTCTTTAAATAATATTATACTGTACCATGTGAATTTAGAAAGCTAATAAATTCACATAAGATATATAATATAAATTAGAATAATTATATTATTCTAACTTTATCTTCTAAACATTCTTGCTATTTAATTTATTTAATTTATAAAGTTAAATTAAATAATATTTCTTTCCGCTAATATATAATATATATATATATATATATATATATATATATATATATGTATGTATGTATGTATCCAAACATATGTATAATATATAGTCAATTACATATTTCATCTTCACAAATGTAAACCCGTTATAAAAGGGCCTATTTTTTGACCCAATTTGTGTGTTTATTTGGATTCCCGGAATTTTCAGCCCAAAGATAAGCCTAGAGTATAGGGGTCCAATTACTCTCTTAGTTGAGCCAAATAGGCCCACTTTTTTTTTCTTTTGGAGTGGCTGCGGTAAAACAAGAAGGAGGTGAGAATTTCTCCTCTTTTTACCTTCTTCCTTAAGAATTTATCTTTTGCTTTGGATAAATCTGAAGAAGCTTACCCAATCTCACCCAACTAGTCCGAGATCTCCTCAAGATCAAGCCGATCGATCTCTTCCTCCTCATCCTGTTCGATCTCTGCATTATAAATAGAGGGGAGGGCCTGCTAATCTTCACATCTCACCAGCATCCTCTTCATTCTCCTCTCCCAGTCCTCTCGACAGCCATCCCGTGAGCCGCCCCTGTCCAAGCACCGCCGCCGGCAACCCTTAGCCACGAGTCGCCCTCCACAATCCATAGCCAGCCATTGCCCACGCCGATTGCACCACTGCAGTCGGAGCCTCCCTGGAAGCACGTGCACGACCAGCCGACGAGACCGAGCCCAGTCGCTTGCCTCCGTTCGCCGCTGCTTCACTTCGATTGCTGCTGCCCTCGTCTCCGGTAGCCGCTGCCTTCGATCCCTGTCCGAGCGCCGCCCCGACCGCTGCCCTGCCGCAGTCCATCGCCGCCGAGCCGACCGTCTTCGCCGCTGGCCATTGACGCCGAAGGAGGAGCCATCGCCTTCCTCGCTCGTCCTGTCCTCTGTCCCAGTACGTTAATTGAAGAAGAAAACAAATGGGGTTTTTAATCTCTTTTGTTTTAATTACAAAAGCCTCCCTTGTTTTATGCAATTCCCCTTTTTGGCCCTAATTTAATTATTTATTAAGTTAAGTGGCCAATATTTCTAAACTGTTCGATTCTTGCCCGTTTCAGCGACACCAAGAAATCTCGAAGCACTCACGCCGGATCCCGCTCCCCGAGGAATTCATATTGGTATATAATATTTAACTTTATAGAATTAATTCAATTTCAAATTGAGTTAAGTAAAGTTAATTTCATAAAATATCAATATTAATATTCCTTTTTCCGTTGGATTCGATAGGTGCTAAAATCTCGTCAAGTTGTCATCAGCTGATCATCGAAAGTCAAGGCAAGTGATTTCGTTCAATGCCTTTTGCATGTTTCGTGATTTTCTTTTGACGTGCATTTTAAATTCTTCCGTGTCGAATGCGGCCCTATGGCCAATTTCCTTGCCAATTTCGATAAATTGCATACCCGTCTGCTTGATGTAATTTATCTTTTTAATCATAAATTGGCATGAGTTAAATTAATGGGCAATTATTAAATGAATTATAGTGATGGCGGTTTAAATGTGATTGTTTGTTTATAACACGAGATAAGTAAATGTTGCCCATTTTCTTCTTCCTAAAGTGCATGATATTCTGCTTGTTCTTTCATGCAAACTAGTGGCATGTGATAGTAAGACCCTTTGAATTATCCATGCTTGTCCCTGTTTGATTTAATGTCGTTATTATGATCACCTAGTATAAACTGGGTATGTATGATAAGATAAGGCACCATGTGATGCTTAGTTATGGTATGTTAAAATGCGCACCACGTGATGCGAGTGGCTATATGCCTTTGGCAAGTTATGCAGTAGACTGACTTGCAGGTTGTGGTTCGTTAAGCCACCGCCTTACAAGGTTTCATGAAACACCATCCCGGAATGCATTCTCTGCGAGGTGATAAAACAACGATCTGATGTAGGTCGTGGTCCTTGTTAAAGGCCCGACCGGTACCACGTAATATTATTATTGTTATTATCGTGATTATTATCGACTGTTAAATAGGTGATCATTTCAGTTATTATACTTATCTGCCTCGAGTATAATTTCTTTTCTTATCTCATAATCGATCGTTATGATCATCCAAGTCATGTGTGAATTTTTATCCTTTTTATTCAGTTTCTACTATAAATATCCGTGTCTTTCCCTTAGCCTATGACATACCGTTTTATGGTCACTGTAAGGTTAAAGTCTGAAAATTTTCCCTATCATTTGCTAGTCTTTATTGTACTAACCATCCTATTTATTGGATGGCTGGTGTCCTTCGTTCTCACGAAACACCAGACCATATTCCATAGGTCTAGTGCAAGCAGCGGAGCAGGAGAGAGTGGAAGAGCAGGCTATCATTTATTGAAGGGAAATTTCGCCAGGTACCCTTGAGGTATAGCGTTTTTCACCGGGTGTACAAAAGTTTTACAATTTTCGCGTGGCACCCTTCACGTTTATAAATATTTCGTCTCGTGCCCTTGGACTGTTAAGTTAAACAGAGTCCGTTTATTTTGAATTAAAAAAAAAAAGGGAAAAGGAATGAACAAACAACGAGAGGGGGAGACTGGGCGGCCGCCGGCATGGGCCGTAGAGGGCGGTTTACTGGGAAGGAAAAGCACAAGGACATCGAGCAGACAACGAGAGGTATCACGATTTTGAGGAAGGAACAAAACACACCTAGCGAAAATGTCAAGAAGAGCCAGGCAGAGAAAGAAGAAGATACGGAGACAGATAGAGACCGAAAAGGGAAGAATCTGGAGAAGTGCACGAGCAGTCAGACTTCGGAACGAGGGCATCGGATATTAATAAGGTTAGTTACTCAGATCCGGGTGTTCCTGTCAATGGGGAGACTGGTTCGTTTGGTTACTGACTCTTTGTGTAACTCGTTGACACCGAAGGGTCCTCAAGTAGGGGATGCTCGGAAAGAAGCTGAGTAAGGCCACCTTCGTTTGTGAGTTTATTTAATGTTGGAATGGCTGAAAAACTGAGGCGTATGTGTATTTAAGTTTTAGACAGAGGCGGATAGGGATTGGGTGCTGCGAAATGGACCTAGAACATAGGAGGCACCATCCACTTGATTCTCAAAGTCTGGTACGCAGGTGATCAGATTGCGTGGAGCTCATTTGAAAGGATTCCGTTATGGGTTTATTTACCGGACCTAGATCCTACACTTTTCAATAATAAAGCTTTGAGTAGAATAGGGTATGCCATAGGATCCCCTATTTGTGTGGATGAACGAACAGCCCGAGGAGAGCGGATTTCGTATGCTAGGCTGTTGGTAGAGGTGCATGCTCGGGATGCTTAAAGGAAGAGTATTACAATTGATGATGAAAGGGGTTTTGTACACAATCAAAAGGTTTTCTTTGAATGGTTGCCCAAAAATTTGTAAGGATTGTATGATCTTTGGGCATAATGACGAGCACTGTGCTGTGAAGAAAAAGAGTGGTAGGCTGGTAGCCAAGGCCCAGAATTTGCTTGGGTACCAAAACTCAGTTCTATCCATGGAGAAAGTAGTTCTGCTCAGGTTGTTGTTGATGTGAAAATTGTTGCTCGGGCTAGCATATGCACGTAGATGTCAAAATGTTGCTGTCATACATGGAATACAAATTAAATTCATTCCATTTGAGGGCTGCTGTCATACATAAATGTGTCAAAATATAAGTGAATGGCATATGCACATATCTACTCATTTATGTGCATACATATACTTAAAGGGGTTTGTTTGTTTACTGATGACTTGTTTGCTATCATAGATATTTGCTCATTTTAATTGTCCATATATGTAATTACTCATTCTACACAGGTAGTCAATTATTCATTCTACACAAGTAGTCAATCCATATATGCACATATCTACTCATTGCAGGGCTGCTGTCATCTCGACATTTTTCTTTGTCCTTTTTCTTTGGACTCCCTAATCAAAGATTGATATGCTTTTAAGCTTATTAGCTCAAAGGTAGAGCAATGTGCTTACGCACAAAGATGCGGGTTCGAATCCCGCATAGGCTAATCTCAACTTAAGTTCAACTTCATACCACATGATTTTTCGTATTGGCAAGTTCAATGATTTTTAGAGTTTTCAAGTATGACCCTCTTGCATCTCATTTATGTTGTAAGCCATGACATCAAGGTGCCTCTGAGTCTGAGGTTACTGAAAATTAACTATAAGCCATGACAACAAACAGCAAACGAGTTTAGCTCTAAGCCATGATAGGCATAGCTATGGTTTTTTTTTACAACTTTGAAAACCAAATTGATGCATTTAACATACTAAATTCGATCCAATATAGAGCACACATAACGGTTGAGAAAAATTGAATGGGCAATGAGTCAAAGATGAGCACACATAACAAATTATCTAATTATCTAATTTCTATACCTCAATGAGCATAACTAAAATGTAGATTATGAATAGCCTATGTGGGAATTGAACCCACGTCTTTGTGTTTAGGCACATTGCTCTTCCATTTGAGCTAATAGGCTATATATACACATGAATAACAACAATATACAACCAAATTCTATAAATGAACACAGGTTTTATTAATGATAAGTTTATGACAGCAAATTTTATAAATTCCCCATAGACCAGCTTTTTGACATATGGATTTTCTGCCTAGCACTTTAGACAAACAAGTTTATGACAGAAAATTCTATAAATTGGTATAATTAAGGCTGTGAAGAATCAAGGCTGTGACAGAAAATTCTATGAATTGCCTTCAAGTTGCAAGTTCGAAAATATCAGATTTTCATTTTCACACTCGATCTTACCCCAAATTCAAAACAATAACTCAAGAACTAAGCAACTCTAATTCGAAATCCTAATTTTTGAAAACACAAGGTAGAATCCCCTTCTAAAATTGTTTAGTTATGAAAATCAGTTTTCAAGTCTGTCAAGACAACAAATCTGTAAATTCAGCAAGTTCTGTAAAGTATAAAAAATCAGTCTTAACATATGCAAATAAATTCATAGTGTATTCATTTTAAAAATTAGCTAGTGTAAAATATGTGCATCAATTATTTATGTGTTTAGTTATAAAAATCAGTTTTCAAATATGTCAAGACAACAAGCTGTGTTGAGTTTTCAAATACGTAAATTCAGCAAGTTGTAACGTGTTCCTAATAGGAAGTAGCACATCCATAACTTCATTCCACAAAATCAACATGGCAGCAAATTGTTCTCTCTCAATTAGCAAATTAACTCAGGTAAAATACCAAACATGTTCAAGGCAAATCAATTTGTAAAATACCAACCATGTCCAAGCATCATGCCAATTCAACAAGTAAAGCTTAAAACCAAACATCATGCCAAGTGATCAATACATGACATTCATCAATGACCAACGCAATGGATGTCAACTATGTAGATTAGGAGCATTACTGTCATCTGCAACCATTCAAAGATCCATTATGCAGGCTATTTAGTTACAACCTCACCCCCAAGATTCTAATCTCTAACCCTAAATCTGAAATTCTAATCCCAATAATAAGAACCTAAAACCTAAATCCGAAAGTCTAATCTTTAACCCTAAATTCAAAATTTTAATCCAATTAACCCCGAATCCAAATCCATATTCCAGAAAATTGAAACGAAAAATTGAATAAATACCTACTCTTGCAAAGTAGTCGTCGATGTCATCCATCGCGCGCCACCCACGGTCCCACACTCGCAGGCATAGGGTTCGTCGTTCACTCCTTCCTTAATCAACGTCGAGGATCTACACTCTACTTTGTTCACTTGTCCGGCCGTCTCTTGTTCACTTGTCCGGCCGTCTCTTGTCATGCTTCTAATCTCTTCAATGGAGAATCGGGTAGATTACGAGAGGCTGAGAGAGAGAGGGGTAAGCTTTTACATTTTTTTCCCCTTTTACTTCCTTTTCTTTTTTATTTAACGGAAAAGATAACAGTTTGGTAACGGGAGGGGCACGAGGCAAAAACATTTTAAAGCACAGGGGTACCACACGAAATATGTTAAACACTTGTACACCTCGCGAAATACGTTTTACCTCAGGGTTATCTCGCGAAATTTCCGTTTATTGAATCTTTTACTAAGTTTTTGAACCCCTAAAGTTTCCGCATTACTACTTTAGTTTCAGCTATTTTGGAGTTATTCCTACTTTATGATTTTGGTATTTTGATGTTATTGTGATCGGATATTTTAAACCAGGATATTTAATTTACTTCCGCCTATTTTATTTTATTTAAATTATCATTTTGTTTATGGGAGCATGGTTGCATGTCCCTATAAGCCTCAGGTGAATTCTAAGACATTAAAGTCTGCGGATTCACTAGCGTTGTAATGTTCCCTTGGGATTTAAAAGGGGGTGTTACACGCCACCGTCAAGCAACAGCCAGGAGGCCAAGCGCTCGCCGAAAAGGAGGGAGAGAGAGGGAGAGCCACAAATTTGAGTACCAGATCTGGGCAGATCTAAGGTTGCATGCGGGAGGGGAGGCCAAAGGGGTAGGAGATGAGTACAACAATTGGATTCCGCCCGGAGGGGGAGATTTCGACGGAGCCAGGGGTAGGAGATGAGTACAACAATTGGAGTTCCTAGTGATGAAAGTTGGTGAATGTACTAACCCAACCTCTCAGAGGTCATATATTGAATTCGCACCATTTAGTGAAAATATTAAAGATTCCACTTTTTATATTATACCCCCAAAATGTCCTCCCTACTAAAATGTTGACTTGAGACTTGAATTTTCTCCATCAATTAAGAATAGAAGAGTGTTGACTCCTAAAACTCTAAGAAGCCTAAAAATGAAGTTGATAAACCAATCCTACACTTCCAACCTAGATCCACAAAGATGTAATGGGTTCATCAAAGGACCCTTCTAAATCCAATAATCTCTCCTCATCTTTAGGCATATATTCCACATCCCTTGTAGTTTTGTTTCCAGACACATAGCTTCGAAGCCGAATCAATAACCTGAGTATGGAGCACCCATCAAAATCAAAGATCAGATGGATTTCTAGGAGAAATTGATTCATGAAGGCCTTTTTTCGTTTCCACAACCTTGGTGCAACCTTATTAGGCATCACATGGGCTGGTTGAATTGAAAGTTTAATTTTTTTTTCCTTAGATCTCATGATTTGAATGAGAGCAATGGTCGATCGACATGATTTTCTTTGTACGAGTTGGCCTGCTTGTGTTTGGGTTATGGTGAGCATCTAGTCTAGCATCTCCTCCTGGTTATCTCGCTACGAGAGCTCAGTTCATGAGCTCATCCATGAAGATTCAAAGGAGAATGAGAGATGTTTCTCTCAGATCTAACTCACTTCACAAAGTCCTTATTTCTTAAAGTTATCTCTTGAGTTTGATTGAAGTGAAAGTTTGTCAAAAGAGATCACTCGAAACCCAAAAATGGAACAAAAGATGCTGATATTATCATGGCTGCTAAAATCTAAAAAAAATGCTAGAAAGGACCTAAGAATGAAGCCTAGAGATGCCAAACTCAAAAGATTGTCGATCCTTATGGAGATGGAGTCAAAGTTTATAACTTGGGAGTGATGTATACTTGTCTTTGGTCTTTTTCTTTAGATTGCAAGATTTTTTTTCTTTCTCAATTTTTGATTTCTTCATCCCCTTCAAATCTCTCCTATTCTAGAATCCTAGGTGCATAAGTTTGAACATTGAACTAACTTTGAGACACCATGCTTTTGAACTTTGGCCCATCCTTCACTAAAGCTTTGATTTTTATTTTTTTTGGTCTAAGAAAGTCAACAAGTTGGAAGAAAAATGAAAGAAAAGAGAGAAACCCAACTAGTGTTAGCAACCTAGAAAAGAGATAGAGATTGGAAAAATAAAAGGAAAGAACAAAAACAAAAACAAAAATAACAACATCAAATCAAAGGGATAAAAACAACTTAGCTTGCACCTTATGAAGAACCAAGGGGTAAAAGCAATGAAAATGAAACTGAAGGAAAATGATGAGTGGTTGACCTATTTGATCCATTGTCTCTAGTAGGTTATTTTCTTTGCTAGTGTATTGTTTTCTTCATTGTTGGGGTCTTGTTGGGCCTCATAAGGTTGTTTTGTGTGTTTTTGGTTTGGTTGTGCTGAATTTAGGTTTAATTTTTTGTCAAGGAGCCCTTTTCTTAAGACAAATATACCAAGACAGATTTATGAATTGGTTGAGCAAAAATAGTAAACATCATTCAAAAATGATTTTTAAGAGAAGGATGAGCTAGTTAGAGGGGAACGCAAAAAAAGGAGGAAAAGTTAACAAAAACCCTAAGAAACTAGTGAACAATGTGAAAAAGGAAGAAGGTCGTGTGTTCTCTAATAACCTTGTGTCCATAAGGATTTGTTTGATACTCTTCAATCCAATCAATGATTGAACAACCAAAGGGTTTGAATGAGGCATCTGTTGGACAAAAATGCGCAAAATAATTGTACAACACATTTTATTTTATTTTTAATATTTGAGTTCGACCCTTTTTGGTTATCCTCTTGATTCGAAGTTGTATCGATACTAAGATTTGACTGGTTTTAGTGATTTGGGCTACACCCGGATTGTAGCGGGTTGCCTACGTATCTCTTTGAAGATAATCAAGTCTTACGTAGTTCAGAGTGTTTTGGATTTGTGTTTGATTTGGATTTGGTTTTGTTTTCGTTTTCTCGTATGCATCATAGGATGTAGTTCAAGCCCACCTTCTAGGAAGGGTAGCTCGAACAATACTCCACCCGAGTAGCCTGAGCCCACCTTCTAGGAAGGGTAACTCAAGTAACCCGCCTATCATTTGCATAGAAAACGATTTGATTTTAATGTGGAGTTTATTTTGGAATTTGATTTGTTTTGACTTAAATGTCAATTTGGGGGTTGTGATTGAAATCGTTTGTGATTTTCCTATGTACCCTTTTGAAATGGATCAAATCATACGTAGTTCTTGAAAATGACAAACTTGAATTTGATATTTGGGTTTTTTGAAGTTTTGGTCGTGACTGAACTCGAAGAGCGGAAGCTTTGTATCGAGTCGGAGGAGACACTTTGGATTTGATGAAACTTTGGTATTTGAGACGACTTAGAGTCGATAGATAAGTTTGAGGAGATTTGATTGAAAGTTTGGATGTGAATGGACTCGGTGGAAACTTGATTTACACCGAGTTTCCTACGTATCCACTTGTTTGGTGGAATCAAGTCACCGTAGTTCGGAACAAAAAGAAATTTTGTATTTGGATTTGATATAGAGATCATTTGAGGGTAGATGATTGAACTCGACGAGCGGAAGCTTTGTATCAAGTCGGAGTGGATCATTTGAATTTGTTTGATTTTGACCTCATATTCATTTAAAGGGAATTTAGAGGTTGACGACTGTACCCGATATATTTTTAGAACTTAATATTGGGTTACCTACGTAGCCGATAGGAGGCTTCAAGTCTTTACGTAGTTCTAAACGAACCGATTTGATTTTTTTGGATTGGCGATTGTACCCGACGAGCTTAAGCTTTATGCCGAGTTACCTACGTACCCATTTGGACGGGATCAAATTACCCGTAGTTCCTAATCAGAACCAATTTGAATTTTTGGTTTGACGATTGAACTAGACGAGCTTTAGCTTTATGCTCGGTGGCCTACATATCCGATAACTCGGAATCAAATCAGGCGTAGTTCTCTCAAAAGAACCAAATTTATATTTGGTGAAACTTGATTTGAGGTTTGACTCCGTTTGTTTATTTAGGAGCCGATTTGAGATTGACCCACTCGAACCAATCGGCAAAGAATATTTGACGAGTTTAATTTTATATTTTGATTAAACTCGAATTCTTAATTTATGCCAATTATAATTCGTATATTTTTGTGGGTTAATTTTGCAAATAAACACATTTACTTTCAAATCTGCATTAATATACACGGTATTGGTGCAAGTGTGATATCCGAACACCAACGTCTGTATGTTCACGGCCCAACTTTAATTTGATCTCTTAATTAACGCAACCCAATTTCACAGTCTTGAATAGGTAAATAAAGAGCGGTCATTCCGGGGTTCGAACCGGGGACCTATGGGTACTACCCACAAGTCCTTTCCGGTGAACCATTCCGGAATGGTTGATTTCACAGCCTGGTCAAAGGGGTCTTACAAACCCATCTCCACTTTCACTGTTTCACAAGCTGCGTTTTGTTTTTTCTCTGCGAACTCAGTCCTCTCTCTTTCTCCGATTGATAAGCCACCATTGACGATTTGCTTGGCATCCCTCGACAATGGCGACATAACATTAGAGAGCTCTCAACTCGGGCGCTCGCAATAGGAGAAGCGAGACGCGTCGGTTCTAACAACCCGAAAAAAACGCCACGAGTATCTCGCCCCTAGGTATGTTCTAGGGCTTTTTCCAATTCCGAATTCCAGCCCCTAAATCTTTGATTTGAATGATTAAGGTCTGGATTAGGTACTTCTTTTGCCCTTCCCTCTAATCGTATCCACCATTTTTGGGTTTGACAGATTTTGTTGCAACTTCGAGGGTTGTGATTTCGTTGATTTTTGGGGCTTTTCGATTTGGGTTGGCGGGAACCGCAGGAGCAAGAGAACTAGGGCTCAGGGAATTTGAGGAGGGTCTAGAGGAGCTCCAACTTTGAGCACTTGAGAGAACAGGGGCGCGACCACCGGTTTGACTTAGGTAGTTAATTTTTCCTCATTTTTCCTTCTCGATTTCAGTACCTAGATTCCTCAATAGCACAGTTTTGTTGAGCCTACTGAATTTGGGTCTTGATTTATGCTCAGCATAGACCAATTTTTAATTTATGAAATTGCTCCCATGAACTCTTAATTTTTGTTTGCGTTTTTTTATTTTTAGTTCTTTCCACTGATTTCGGTTTAGTGTTGTGTCTGCTAATGACCGAGTTCAGTTTGTTTTTGATTGATGCTTTGTGGAATTCGGCAATTTGTTGCTTATGAATTCCAGGCTGATTTTTTTATATTGAGCATCTGTTTGGGTTCTGACTTGACTCACTGGTAAAGGGCAAATGAATTCGCCTGGGGAAAATTTGGCAGCACTTCGACCGAATATCCTCAATAGTCAACATTTTCGACCATATAGGCTAGAGTGAATGACTTATCGAGGCATAGGAGTGATCACCAATACCTTCGACCATATAGGCTAGGGTAAATAGTGATCACTCCTTTGTGGGTTTAGGAAAGTAGCTGCATCCTCCATCTTCTTCAAGTCATTTTTTTCTTAACATGCAAACAAAGAAAAGAAGTGAGGATAAGAGTTCTACCCTCTGATTTGGAATCCCGCTTCTTCTCCTTTGCTGATCTTTTTTTTTTGTGGTTTGTGTGTTTGCAGGTGCCTCTCCAGGAGCAGGAAAAGCAAGGAGGGATGAACAACTGCTCTTTTGTTTTGCAGTTCAATCAACCCAAGGGAATGAGAAGCCCGCCGGTTGGAAGATGGGTTTACTGCTTTTGGTAATGGTGGGAAGCAGGCGGAGGAAAAACCCCCAGCAGCTTTACTTCTTTTCTAATTTATAGAAAGAAATAGGAGCAGTTACCCTACGGTTACTATTCATCCACTCTCTCATACAGTTTTTTTTAATAACTGTAGGACTGAGCAGTTGCTGATTTCCAACATTAACTGTCCTCTTTTCACTTGGGCCGGGCTGTATTTTAATTTTGTTCAATTTCATAGAAACCCATCTATAAATCCATCTCATTTAATTCTAGACTACTTTGAATTGGGTCCCTTTGCTTTTTATTTTTGTGCCCATTAACATAATTTCCACTAAATTTTTTGCCACCAAGTTTAATCATGAAATAAATAATTAAACTTGGTAATTTGAACATAAAGTCACGAATAATTAAATTCGTGAAATTTTACCCTTCAACAGCATCGTGAGATAATCATTACTTACAACATGTTCTTTGGAAGCTTGTTTGACACTAGTGTCCAAAAGATGGGTTGTCTTTCATCCCTTTTTTAACTCTTCGTCTCCTAGCTATTGGAACCTGATGACGATATGACACTAGCAATGTTTTTATACAATCACCTGGTTATGAGATATTATGGTTATAGGTCCCTTTTATTTCTCCCCTTATGTCGCAACTTACCCTTGTTAGAAGACGTACAATTGTAACGACCCAAATATAAATATTCGGGTTAAGTTTTGAAAGTTGGATACCTTCGTTTGGATCTTGTAATCCAAGTACGAGTCGAGTTTCCAAACCTAAAAACTTAGACTTTGAAAGAGGGGATTTCAAACCCCAAAAGATGTGATAGGGCCGTTGGGTACCCCAAACATGTCCTATTGTCTAAGTCGCTCAAATTCATTTATAAGTTCAAAACATTCAAGGGAAAACAATATACAACTTGTCATGACAGGACCGGGTCAAAACCAAGTAAAATGAGTATAAAATATCCAAGTATAAAGTCTCTAATGATCCGTCTCTCGGCCGATACCACTCCAAAAAGATAAACCCACCATGGAAGCATTGCACAATCAAACATCTGCAATCATGCCTTAAAAAATACAAGGAATGGGATCAGACTGAGGCTCACACACGGGACTCGGTCCCACTGCGATCATATAACATACGTTATACCTAAATAAATATGCTTCTAATGCAATGCAGGAATTTAAATCATACAAGCATGCTGACAGCATATATATGTAGAAATGTAGTAAATGGGCCCACACATAAGGTAAAGCAGCATGTCCCGACTCTCTCTCTCTCTCTCTCTCTCTCTCACACACACACACACACACAAACCCTTGCCTCAGCCGGGGCGTGTATATGTACAACATCGTCCATACCTCATCGAGGCTGGAGTACATATGTATGAATAGAATCGTATGTACATCATCGTCCATACCTAATATCGAGTTGGAGTACATATAGGATCATTGTCCATAGTGCTAGATATAGAAGGGGAGATCATGCTTCTACTCTCAATGACTCTATCAGGACAAACCCGATGGGGATGGGTTGTCCTATGACCCTAGCAAAGACTCTAAGGACTCATGGATAATGGTCGTTCTCTTTTCAAACGCATAAAGAAGACGGATGCTCAAACATTGTGAAATTCCTAAGTAGGATACTACATGATAGCGATCAGGATCCGATGATTCCCGACGACAAGACGATTCACGGTGAAAGCTCGCATTGCTCAAAGATTAACCGTGAACTCAAGCTTTTGGTGTGCAACTTCATTCCGCCTTGACATCGACTAGCCTGACTCGATATCGAGTGAGTGTCACTCGATATCGACTAGCCCTTGTCTTGCCAGATTTTGTCTTGGGATATTTTTATTATATCTTTCCTTATTTTTCATTTATTAGTTGTTGAATAAAAAGTGGGGAAATTGATATTTCCTTACTTATGACTATTTTTGGATATTCTAGATAGATGGGATATTTTTAATATTTATCTATGTTTATTTTAATTTATTAGATAAATGAGAGAACTAGGGTTTCCTTTGCAAGGAATGACTCTCGTCTACTATCAAACCCTATTTAAGTTGTATTCGTTATCTTTTATTCTTACGTTGAATTGAATAGAAGAGCGCTTGACTAAGCGTTCTCTTCTATTTTCAATCCTAATTTGGCGTTTTACATTCTTTCTCAATCGGTTTTAATTTCATTTCGTAAAATTGGGCCAAGCCACCATTGTTGACTCAAAGTGTTCAATTCCATTCGTTTCTACGTTGATGAATTCAAATTAATTCAATCTCGATTGCAAGGGAGTTCATTCAGTCGATCAAGGGAACGTCAACAACTGGGAAATCGCAAGCAAGTCCCGTGAATTCAATCGGCGTTTATGAGGGAAGCCTCTTTATTGACTAGGCGGATCCATATTTCTCAAGAATGGGTTAAGATTCAACTTAAGACGTCGCAAGATTCGATCAATCGAGCCGTTGGGAATTACAACGTATCACTACATGATCATGCTCTTATGCATATGCAACACCTAGTATATCATATGACTACATGCATGCGAGAATATGAGTAAGCTCCCTAGGGAACATACCGGGAGGTGCAAAACAACAAAGGCAATAACCAGCAATAAGCAAGCTAAATCACGACATAGATCACCTAACAGTTTAATAAGCAACAGTTATAAGTCTAGAGCGCAAAGGGACCCATTTACCGCTACACAAAAGCTAAGTAAAAGCAAGGAACTCATTTATCATCATCACGTCATATCATCAACATGGTCTCATCTCATCTCATATTCCATCCCGCGTCTCATCTCAATATATCATTCTATCATGCTTCAATTAATCAATCCAACATAATTCATGCTCTTAAACATCTTAACATTCGAATATCAATCATGCTTACCACATATTCACATTATAACATAATATAACATGTACTCTCAACAAATCATGCTCTCAACATATATTCATATTATAACATCCTTCGCATAATTCCACATATAAGATTCATTAAGTCACTCAACAAGTCAAACAAGTACTCTACTATCATCAGACGGAAGAGAAACAGGGTTGAAGGTCTCAGAGCTGAAGATGATCGATGGGTGGATGATAAAGAGGAAATGGAAAAGATGGTTATCGATTATTTCATGAAGTTGTACCAGGAGGATGGCCATGTTGAAGCGAAGGCTCTTCCTGCTGCTTTCCCCCATCTTATGCCTGAAGTGTGGGCAACTATCAGCAATGTGGCCTCTTGAGGATGAAATTAGAAGAGCCTTCAAAGGTATGGGTGCATACAAAGCTCCAGGAATCAATGGTTTCCACCCTATATTTTTCCAGAAATGTTGGCAGACCATCAGTGCGTCTATTGTGGAATTCGTCAGTGGCTTCTTCATCACCGCAAAGCCGGAGACGATCCAGCAATTCCGCGCCATCAGCCTTTGCCGTTACCGAAGGGTTTTTGCAATTCCATCCAGTGTGCTTAATTTCGCTGGCCGGACTACCCTTACCCTCTCTGTTCTGTCAGCGTTCCTTGTCTATACCATGTCTACGTTGTTGTTACCGGAGGGTGTTTGCAAAAAGATCGAGAAGATATGCATGAGTTTCCTCTGGGGGGTCCTCCTTGGAGAAGCGCCAGATCCATAAGGTCGCCTGGGCTGAGATTACTAAACCTAGAAATTTGGGTGGTTTAGGGATCAAGGGTATATCAGATATGAACATCGCCCTTATTGCGAAGCTTGGGGGTTATCACTAATGAGGAAGCCACTCTTGTTGCCGAGTATTGGCAATCCAGGATCGGGTGGGACTGGAATAGGTTCTCCTGGAAATTACCCAGCTCGAGTATCCTCCAAATTGCGGCCACTGCTGTTTTTGACAGAGAAGATATCCTAAGTTGGGCGAAGAGCTACGATGGGGACTATTCCGTGAGTTCGGGCTATCTTGCGATTAGTGGTTTCGACAATGGACAATCCCCGGACCTACAGTTCTTTAACATGATCTGGAAGCTTAATGTTAACGAAAAGATTAGATCTTTCATTTGGATGGCTAGCAAAGGAGGAATCCTAACGAACCAGGAAAGATCTCGCCGCCATCTAGGTAACTCGGATGTGTGTCCCATCTGTCACCTATTTACTGAATCCCATGAATGCCTTTTTAGGGATTGCAATGCTGCTAATTCTCTATGGATGAAGGTTGAAGAGGTCAGGCGGGGGCCGAAGTTCTACACTCTACCTTTCGCCGCCTGGTTGAGAAGGAAGATCCTAACTAGGATGGTGGATACGGATGGAATTGAATGGAACGCCCTGTTTGCAGTCACACTTTGGAGGCTCTGGATAAGAAGGAACAACATTGTCTTCAAGGATGACGATGGGCAGCCTCTCAACCCCCAGCTCTGTCGCACCTTGGCTCATGAGCATGGGAAAGCTAGGTCGAGACTGCTATGTCAACAAGATAAAAACGAGAGATCCACCATTTGGGTCGGCTGGGAGAAACTGGATAAGGACTTAGTGAAAATTAACTCAAACGGGGCGGTCAAGAGGACGGGTGCGTCGTCAGCAGGTAGTGCCATTCGGAACGCCAAAGGCGAATGGCTGATTGGCTTCGCCCATAACTTAGGATCATGCTCGGTGATGGCAGCAGAGCTTTAGGGCATCGCTGAGGGGCTTGAAATGGCTTGGAATCATGGTTATAGGAATGTTGTGTGCGAGACCGACTCGGAGGTTGTTGTGAGGATGATAGAGAAGGGGGTGAAGCCGAATCACCCTTGCGCTAGCTTGGTATGGTGATGCCAAAGCTTCATAAATAGGAGCTGGTTCGTCCGACTCTGTCATATCTTTCGTGAGAGCAATGGGCTTGCTGATGCTCTTGCTCTTTTTGCCTTGTCTCTCCCTTTTGGTGTTAGTTCCCTGGATAGGCCGCCGGATTCTATGGCAAATGTTTTGTACAAAGACTCTCAGGGGACTCTCTTGCCCCGCCTGTACTCTGGGGGTTAACTCCCTTTCTTTTATTTAAGTCCTGCTCCCTTCGGGAGTGTGGGTCTCTGCCCACGTTTTGCCACAAAAAAAAAAGTAAGTCATTTCCCCAAAGTTTTGTCAAATCTCTTTAAATCTCAAGTTAACTTGAATCATTATTCAAAACACTTTCCCAAGTCATATTTGACCCAAAACCCCATTTACAAAACAGTTCCGTGTCAGATACAGATGACCTGCCACAAACCATTTGGCCAAACATATCATAAATGCAATTGGAGATTTGGTTTTTGTTCCTTCACTATATTTCACTAATACATGTATATAAGATTACAAATTATAAGTCTTTGATGTGCCATAACCTTGAATTTGGTAAATAAAGAGCGGTTATTTTGGGTTTGAACCGGGGACCTTTGGTTACTACCCGCGAGTCCTTTCTAGTTGAACCATTCCGGAATGGTTCTTTTTTGTGTCGTAACCATTACCAAACCGATAATGGAGATTTAAAGAAGGGATGACGGTGCTTACCAAAAAAAAAGGAATGGCAGTTGCTGCTCCTAAAGAAAATAGAGAGAAGATAAAGGAGATTTAAAGAAAGGAAGAAAGTTGACGCTCACCGCCTTGTCAGACCGTTGCCACTCGCTGCTCTCCACCTTGTCAAATCGTTGATGCTCGCCGCCTACAAGATTTAAAGAAGAGAAGACATTCTCCGCCTCGTTGAATCTCTGGAGATGGAGACCAACTCGTCACCGTCGTAGTCATATGATCTACGAGTCAAAGATGGAGAATAATCTCCATTGGAGAAGCCGGAGCCCGAAGATGGAGATCAAAATATGAAGAGTGGAGATGATTTTGAGTTTTTCAGCGGTTCAGCCTTTGAGGGGAAGAGAGAGGAGAGATAAGAGGGAGGCAGATTGGAGAGTGGAAGAGGCGTGTATTGAAAATGAAATGGCCCGTTCTTTTATTTTAAGGTTTCAAAGAAAGAAAAAATAAATAAATAAAAACACCTTTTAAACTTTATGGGGGATTCGATCCCTAGACCTAATGCTTGAATTGGTAAATAAAGAGTGGTAATCCGGGGTTCAAACTGGGGACCTTTGGATACTACCCGCAAGTCCTTACCAGTTGAATCATTCTGGAATGGTTCCCTAGATCTACTGCACCAGTACACAAAACCACCTTTGTTCATAGGGTGTGTTTTTATGTCCTTTTTTAAGGAGTAGATAGGGTGGAGGTGGAAGAGCGGTGCGGCGTTTGGCTCTGGGAGGGAGGGGGTGGGGGTGGCATCGGATCGGGGGTGGAGGTGATCAAAATTTCCCACCTTGGGAGGGGAAGTTGGAGGGGGTAGAGTGGATTTCCATCCCCAATCTATCCATTTATGCCCCTCATTCCGTACTCCTCCATCAGAAATCATTGACGATTGAAGGAAGTGAGGGCTATCTCCGACAGCGAGACGAAGCTCGTGCGCGTCGGGTACAAACGGAGAGGGTGGGGGGATGCGGTTGACTACGGTAGCGGTGGTGGGTTGGGGTCGACGGGGGCTTGGATCGGTGTACTGATGGAAGCCAGTAGGTCGTTCATGGAAGCTCTAGGGCTGCCAATAATGGCGGCTTCGTTTGCGCAAAATTGCATACAGAAATCGAGCTCTTTGCTCCCAAAGCTCTTCTTTGACGACCTGACCATCAAGTTCGTCGATTGCCCTATCTCCTCTCCGAATTCGTTGTCGAAGACGAATCCAATCCCCTTTCCTCCCTCAGTACGGCCACGACATCCAGAGTTCCGGCCTGAACACCAAACAGGGAGGCGAGGGTTCTTGAATTGGGCCTAGGCAAATGATCAATTAAAAAAATAAGGGTAAATTTGGTATTTTACCTCATAGCATCAATATATAATCCCGACCAACCAAACACCATACGAGATACTTTGCGAAATTAAACTCCACCCCAAAAATATACCTCCACCCCTTAAAAAAAGCCATGTAGGAAAACACGCCCTTAACCATTTGTGCCATTGAAACTTCTTGTCTCATGGGGAAGTATATAATAGTTATTCTATATTACACATATATAAATAAAAAAGTATTAAAGGGTTCGTGTCGGGTATCCGACAAGGTGATATGGCCAATCCGAACACGAACTGTTTACAATTGTCTTTTCTCGGTTCGTGTCATTTTCGTGTTTTGTTTTTTCGGTTTCATGTTTTTTCGTGTCGTGTTTTCGTGTTGTGTAAGTCGTGTAGGGTTTTTTTGCACACTTCTAGTTGCCGACCCAAAAGAAGGAGGGGTAGCTGGCTTCTTAACGTTTGGATAAGAAGAGGAGAAAAAGAAAAGAAGAGGTGAGATGCAATCTCGTCCCACTATGAATTTCAAAATACCCGGAATATAAATCCTGAAACCCGCTCTCCCGACCTTATCCTAACTCAATCAAAATAACATTTCAAAATCAAGAGAATATTGACATCCGGAGGTATTTTCAAATTTCGAGGTAAAAAGACAGAATTACTCTCTAAAAGTTCAAAATTGAGACGGAATCCGCTTTAAGAATTTTAAAATAGGATTATTATATTGAGGACAAGAATTTTCAAAATATCCAAAAATTTCGACTTAAATCCATTTTGGATAATTTATTATGAAAATATTATTTTAAAACCCGAGTTATGTACAACAATCTCTTTGGGTGATCAGTTGTTATTGTTGTTGCGATCATTACTGCTGTTTTTGCGGTTGCGGATTTTCTTAGGGAGATCACATAGATAAAATTGGCCCTGGCGGGGACAAATCCTTAAGTTTCTGTGTACAGGGTAGTAGTTGTTGCTCTTCTAATGTTGAAAGGGATTTTGCTGGACACGTACTCTCTTTTAGTAGATCACAAGTTTTTGGTACTTCTTCTCAAACAAGTATGTTTTGAAATCACCCTCTGTCATATCTATCTATATTATATATTAAATGAGAAGCAACTATGTGCCATGTGTCATCATTTTATGCCAAGCTATTTTAGGTTAGTCTATTTTCATAATAATTTATATAATTAAGGCAAATCAATTAGTCTATCAATTACTTGCCATTTGTATTATATACTCCCTCCGTTAATTAAAACATGTCGTTTTAGACATTTGTACATTTTTTAAGAAAGCAAATAAAAGCAAATAAAAATACACTTATACCCCTAATTATTACTTTATTTTTCCACTTTATTGAAAACTACAACTAACAAATCCCTAATCATTACAAGGGCAATTTTGGAAAGCGAATACCAAAATAACTAAAACGACATGTTTTTCTTAACAAGATTTTACTTCTAAAACGACATGTTTTTCTTAACGGAGGGAGTATTTTATTATCTATCCATATATATCTACCCGTTAAAATTTATTATTATATATACACATAAAAAATTCAAAATATGGTTATATCCATCAAAATATAAAGATCTTATTAAATTATTCAAAGTAAAATATTTGTTTAATAATTATAGATTAAAATTTTCATTTAACATCTCATTTTTTTTTAAAATACATGATTTTTTTATTACCTTCCTTTCTATATCTACCTAACTTCTAATCTAATTAGTTTTTTAGAAAATAAAATAAGAATTAACGTGTTAAATAAAATAATATAAGTTGTGTCTTTCCTTTTTCTTTTCTTTTTGAATTAATAAGATTCATTCATCTATGCAAATTGAATTATATATAACCCATAATTTTACAGTCATGTGTCGTCTCCTTATGTAAAGATATTTTTGGTCATTTTTTCAATTCATTGTATACTCCATTTTCTAATCAGTGGTTCAATTCAAAATCTTGAATTAATATTAATACTAATATATAATTTCAATGAAAAATATTTTTGATGGGTGATATCATCACATTATTATAATTTTTTCCTTAATATATTCTATATTTTATAACCAATGGGTTTAATTGACGACAAGTTTTAAATCTTAATGCAGGCACGGCTCGAAGCTATTTGAGTTGAATCTTTGAAAATATTGAATTAATATATAATATATACCTGTAGGTAGTTCTTTATATACTATATTAAATTAAAAGAATGATAATATCACATCGTATATATTTTCTCTTTCATCTATGTGATTTTAATAAAATTATCTTTAGTTAAATCTTTTAAATAATATTACAATGATAGTAATTTTTTTTTCTTTCCAATAAGATAATTTTAAAATATCTATATTTATATACTTCGTTAAATGAGAACCATTTTTAATGAGATATTATCATCACATTAATTATAGTTTTTTCAATCAATCAAATTATATATTTTTAATCTTATACTAACTTTTATTAAAATTTTATTTAATTTTATAATATTGATTTGCCATATTATTATAATTTTTTAAAAAAACCGCGCAATGGCGCGGGCACTGTACTAGTTTCCTATTAAAATAATGTTCCTTATCAAGATGATGAGAAAATGATTTGAATTATCAGACAAATTTGATAAATTGATAAATTGACATATTCATTATATATACAATCTGATAATGAAATGAAAAAAAATGACCTAATTCCTTCTCACTGTATACCATTTATTATAAACGCATTTTCAACTTCTTATCGATATCCTAAGTAAACACCTCTCATCAAACGAACACGAGTATATTATTTTTAAGTTGTTGAGATGTAAAGAGGTAAAAAGTTTCACATCAAAAATTAATAATAAGAATCTAGTATGTAAGTTCGTATATTACTCTTTTTTTTGTCAATCGATTTTAAAAATAAACCTTATAAATTGATTTTAAGATAAACTCATCAAGATTGTGTACTAGGATTCTAATGGATTATTGGATGTGATCTTGTGTACCCAACCCCACTTTCCACACTTTTTTTTGAATTGGTAAATATATAGATGTGCAAAAGGAAATTTACAAGAAGCTTGACAAATGACCGAGTTCAAGATAGCCGAAGCCAACCTCCTCCCAATAGCAAAAGGGGACGGGGGAGACAACGCTCGTATAACACACTACTAACCCCTACCTCTCCTATCTCCAAACTATCAACAAACCATCAAAAGTCTAACTATGTTAGTCTCCTATGCCATCGCCTATCCATAACTGTTTTGCCTTTACACCTCACAGATATCCTAAATTTACATAATTCGATAATTTTGTTCGCACATTGCTAAGGATTATAAATATCTCCATTTCTAGTTTGCCAAGTAAAATAAATAAGAGCAAGAAATACTATAAATTTAAACATGAACTGCGTCTTTCGTTTGGTGCTCTCCGGCTCGGTAGCATAATTCAAGGCAACATACATTCTCAAGTAATAGTTGGGCTTTTCAATTTCTAATCCAGTTGAAAACTAGACGGGTTCCTCAAAGTAAAGCCCATTTCTCAAAAACAAATTCCTCATTTTTGCCCTTTACATTTCCTTCCAAAAGATAAAACTCAAACCAAAGAAACTGTAAAACAAATTCTCTTATCCTCCTCCCCACTTTGTGCAGCAGCTGCTGAAGTAATCTCTCCTTCCTCTCAAATGAGTGCTCTCCAAATTCCACCATGCGCTTGCAGAATCTCCAAACCACACGCCACTCCCATTCATTCCTTCCATGCTTCAACGCCTGCCTTCTTTTCTCAAAACCGCCAACGCTCCCTCTTTCCTTACACCCTCCAAAACCTTAGCCCCATTTCAATTTCCTCCCCTACTTTCATACCACAAAAGAGGTTGCTTTGTAGACCTCCCTTGGGAAAACATGTCAGAGAAGATTATCTAGTGGTACTCTTTCTTGCTCCTTATTTTCCACAAGTTCAATTCAATTTTTGCTTTAATTTTGGGGGGAAATTTGATTATTTGGTACCAAATTTTCTCGGTGAATTTGTATAAAGAATTGCTATTTGGGGTTGGCAGAAAAAGTTGTCTGCTACTGAGGTCCAGGAGCTTGTTAAGGGAGAGAGAAATGTGCCCATCATCATTGATTTTTATGCTACTTGGTGTGGACCTTGCATTTTGATGGCTCAACAGCTTGAAATGGTATGGATTTGGATTGCTATTTTGTTGTTCCTTTAGCTCCTTTGTATTTGGATGCATTACCTTGCTTCTTAAGAGTTCCTCTGTTGGTCCTTTTAGGGCGTTTGGTTAGAATTGTTATGGGTATCAGTAGGAATAACATAAATATTAGGTATGGGTATGAGTGTTTGTGGTATGGAATTCCCATGTTGGGGCAAAGAGGGAGGAAAGTTGGGAATTACTCGAACCCACCTCCAAGGTTGGGCATGAGGTTCTGCATTTGGGGTGAGTTTCAAACTGATACATAGTCCATCCAATTGCATATAGCAAATTGGTTCATTTTGATACCTCTTCCAACCTGATACCTTAGCCATTCCAAAGTTCCTTTGTATTTAGACTAAGTAGTATGCGTTTAGATATTTATATCTGTGTGGTTTATGCTAATCGCAATACTGTTTGAAGAATCTTAAAGTGCATTAATATTATTATATTATTGTCGAAGGCAGATCGACAAGTCGGAGCTAATTGAGGAACCTAATTTTATATCTGTGGTTGTGGGTGAGTGGCAACAGGTTTTGATTTCCATCTTACTGATGTGAATTGTAATTTGAAATTTGGAACATTCTTATTTCTTGTACTGGTTGTGGTTTAGAGATTTCCTCTTGTGAACAAATCTACATTTGTGAACATATTTTGCACCAATGACAGTACCTTGACTTTCGGTACCAAAGTTGATGAATATTAGTGTGAGATGAAGGAAGAAAACTGAACAATGAACTGGAATCCCTGGTTTGCATTTTTTTCCACTGGCTTGTTATCCTTGATCTCTCTTTTTTCCTCGTTGGAGACCAAAAGGTTATAAATTTGAAGACATCCTGAACTGGTGGTGGTTTGGGGGTACTCTCTAGTAGCATTTGGCATTTTGAGAACTGGTCTTAATAATTCTGAACTGGCGGCGGTTTGGTGATATTTTCATATAGCATTTCGTTGAGCTTGGGTTGGATTTCATACTGAAGATAACTCTGAATTATTATAGTGGAAGAAGAATAAAATGTGTCATAATGTGTTCTCTCTTTATTTGCTTTGAAGCAGCATATTTTGTGGGTTTTCTTTTTTAACAACTTGAAGGTGATATAGTGGGTAAAATGCCCAATGTGTAGTTTCAGGAACAAAGACTAGGAATCAAAATACTTATCAACCCAATGTAATCCCTCTCAACTGGATGTAATCTTGCTTAAAGCAAGTTCTGGGGTCAAGATGTACGCACCGCACCTTAAACAGAGAAAATCGAGAGGCTGTTTCAGCAATAGCCAGAGGTGACAAGAGTAACTCCCAACTAAATTCAGTTATGTGACAAGAATAACTCAATTTAGTTAAATGTTCCAAAAATTGATATGAGGGCTATATTCATCTCAAGGGCCATGTATAAAAACAGTCGAAAAGCCACAACAAAGCCCCAAAGATTAGGAAGTAAAATAAGCTTAAAATAATTATTCTACTAAATTCTGTCAAAATAAGGGAATAAAGGAAAAGGATGCAAGGTGAGAGCCCTAATTCTAAGACAGTTGGGGTCATGATCCTGACCTTTTAAGCCCGGAACTTCACAAACGCACAATAGGCATCCAAAAGTGTTGTGCTCCAAGGAATCACCAAACTCATGACGGTCACCAGGATTCTTACCATGCACCAAATGTTAATGTTGCAGTTAGCATTAGAAACCATACACTCCATTTGCAGCATAGAGATAGAATAACATCAAGGTCACGTGTGACATAACAAAACATTGACCACGCCAAGTAAAGAATAAGAAAATTTTGCCAAAATAAGGGTGTAAAACATTATTCTACTAAACTATCACGGTATTTTCTAAGAAGGAAATGACATAACATAAGAATTGCCGTTGGTATTCTGCATAAACATAATCAGATATGGCTTGTATTCCATAGTTTGCAGCTTGCTTTTGTTGTCAATTGGGAGGTCTTTCTCTACGTAGAAACACCATAGCTTGATCTTGTACCTTGTACATTTGTTTTCAGTGATGTTTATCCGTTGATTCCTTTTATTCCTTGTACTTGGCATTTTTTTCACACTTTTGTGTTTCTGTTTGCCACTATTCTACCATGTCCTTGGATATGTTTGGATTCCAAATGCATTATGTTTATAGTGCAAAAATATAAGGTGGTGTTTGGTTGACACAATTTTAAGGTGTTTAAATTATGGTGTTTTTGGATTTCACGATGTATTAATTATAATGTAATTATTTTATCTTAATTTATGTGATTATTTGGTTAAATTATGGTCTTATCTCGATTTTTACGAGATTTTTATTTTTATAACCAAACGTTCACATAAAACTAGGTTAAATAATTGTATTATAATTAAAATGCAATGGAATCCAAACACACCCCTTATTGCACTAGCGCAGCACATTTAATGCATGCTAGGGTGTCTTGATCATGTAGACTATAGAAAAATACTGAACTTTTCACGACTTCATGTCCAGTATGCACACAAACGACTGGTCATTATGTATCGATTATTCTTGAAACCACCCCTTTTTGTGCAGCTTGCTGTGGAATATGAGAGCAATGCAGTAATTATAAAGGTTGATACAGATGATGAATATGAGTTTGCTCGTGATATGCAGGTATGTTCTGCCTCTCACTTCACTCATGCTTCTTGTCAGCCATCAGGATCAAACTGATTTTGTTGTTCAAAGCTGTGATGAATGTTCTGTATATTCATATACCTTTTCATTTTACTAGACTTTTGGTTGAGCTAATGTGGTGAACTTGGTGCTTCATGAGATAAAGTTGGATCTAGAGTAGTTGCTGATTACTTGGCTCAAAGTAAAGTTGATGTGGCTAACTTTACTTAATTTATGTGACAGCAGACAAGAGAAACAGCGTAATTCAGAAAATTGGATGGGCAAAAATTAACCAGGATTTTGTAGTCTTATTTTTCAGTTATTTCATTGGGTTATTTATCAACAACTCTGCTTAGATTAGGATCCGTATCCAAGAAGATCCTTAAATTTCTTTAAATAAGGTTATAATGTTCGCTTATTAATCTATTTTCGGCATGATTGAATAATACGATTGATTACAGTTTGCATTGGATCCATTGTATTCTGTCTTTCCCCTAGTCATTTCCTTAAATGTTACCTGTATCACCTCTCATGCGGTTTGTGTTTATCACCACACTGAAGATTTGTAATCACCAATTAGAGAAGTTTTAAAAGTGTTCATTTGTTTCTTGGAGTGGCTCAAATTCATACTTTCTCATTATCAGGAGACTTGACTTGGGATGTTTGGTTGTGAATCAGGTACGCGGCTTACCAACATTGTACTTTATCAGCCCGGATCCAAACAAAGATGCAATCAGAACAGAAGGGATCATCCCTATACAGATGATGAGGAATATTATCGACAATGATATGTAAAATGGCCAATACGAGAAGCTCCAACGCCGGCATTGCTGATCCCCATTCTGTGTTTGGCCAATGTCAGCGCCAAGTTCAGCTACCCAGGTTTGTGTGAGTGCCATATTATCGTCTTTTGTTCAGTGTAGGTGATATTTTTCCACAAGAACAGAAATTAGACCGTAGTAGAAACCTTCCATCGAAGATGCAATTTTTGTCCAATGGGCTATAGTAATAGCAATGTCCATCTCCTCATGGCGTTTTTTCGGTGTTTTTTCTCCCCCGGATTGCTTATAGGCAGCAGTTCCTTGCATCTTTTGAGTGGTATAACTTCAAGTCAGTATTATGGTTTGGTTTACCCAAGTTGAGAGGCGGTGTGGTGCTGAACTCATTGGGATGTCCGAATCAAAACCAAACGGAGGAACTTTAATCAATGAAATCCCAAACAAAGGTTAAGCCCTAGCATTGAAAATTGGCTCATTGTACTTGTTGAGATTTAGGATTGTGCAGTCTTTGTTGCAACTGCACCATCAGATTTCATTTCACCTTCCATTTGTTGCCACTTCTAGCATCTTGCCCTCCACCATGTTTCACCACCCATTGTGCATCACCAGTTGGTTCCTAACCATTTCAGTATCCTCCCTCAACTCTACACTGCCAATCACAGTTTCCGCAGGGGTAACTTCAATCAACAAACGAGCATATGACAGCTGCATTCTACATGTTGTGCATTCCTCCAAGCAAATAGGATTGCCAATCGCTCTACCAATGTAGCTAAATCTTGCAAGCATACCCAGTCGGGAACCAATAAAGATCATCTACATCACTCTATGTTTCACAACATGCACCACAAAATTAATTTAACATAAAATTTATCTTTAAAAAAAATTTTAAAATTATATTAATATTCTAAATATCTATATTGATATGTTTATAAACTTTTATTTTGAAAAACTATTTTTTAAAATAAAAATAAAAAATCAAATCATTATTATTTGAAATATATGTTTTTTAAATTTTTTTGAAAGATGATTTTTCAAGACAAAATTTTATAAGTATATAAATATAGGTCTTTTAAATATAAATATAATTTTTATTATTAAAATAAATTTTAGATCAAAATAATTTTGTGATACATGTAGTGAAGCACCAAATGATGTAAGGGATCTTCATTGGACTGAACTGGAACCCTATAAAAGTGTTGAGTATACATTGTAATAACAAAAATATATATGAAATACTTAACATTGAATTTGTGAAAACCAATGATAAAATTAGTTTGAATGTAAAGACCGCATTGGCATTTTATTTTTTTTTTGACGCAGAGTAAAGATTAGGTTAGATCGGCCGCATCAGATTCTTTCCTATCGCATCCTTGTGGATGAGAGCACGAAGCTCTGGATCGTCGTTGTAGCTGTCGTCGGTAGGGGATGCATGTGCACTGCGAGCAAGATAGTCATCCACTGCATTTGATTCCCTGAAAATATGACGGATAGCTACATAAGAGAAGGACAAAGTATCTAAAAGAATATCAGATTGTAGCAGCTCGATATTCCAGGGGCATTTCCAATCCCCTAGCAAAGCTTTAATAACCAGGAGGTTATCACCCTCGATCAGGAGGTTGCGAATATTCAACTGTTTAGCCCGTAGAATTCCCATTTTGAGGCCCGGGTTTTCAGCAAAGGCGACCGAGACATTGATACAAGTGTCTCTACCCAATTGGCAGTTAGTTGGTGGAGTTTATGATATTTTAAAAATTAATCTATTTTTTTATGATGATGAACCCACCTTCGGTGATAAACCCCGAGCACGTGACCCAGCCGGCAAGAGCCACGTACTAGGTAAACCGGCTTGCGCCGACCGGCTCGACCCAGTGGTAGGGAGCAAGGTAAACCTTGGATTTACACCAAGGAAAGAGGCGGAAGCAGGGATCAAACCCGGTACCTTCTTACTCCTCCTCTTGCTCCTTACCACTAGGCCACCCCGACTGGGGCTAAATTAATCTATTTTCAATCACAAGTGATGAATCAAATCATGGTAATTGAATATTTGTGAAAACTCAAGAACACTCTGGCCATTAGTTGGTGGAGCTTATGATATTTTAAAAATTAATCGGAAAATGTTTTGTGCTTAGAGCATCAGCAACCATGAGTTTTGCTCACCTTAAAGTTACTAAAGGGTAAATCCATGATTGTGGGTTTTACCTTAAGGTAAGGAAATGGAAGAGGTTACCTTGGTAGAGAGAGGTAACCTCTTCCCTTTTATAATTTTATTTTCTTTTTTTTTTAATAAAAAAGTAAAGGAATAGGTATGATGTTACACATAATAAAAGGAAAGGAAAAGTAAAAATAAATTTGAAAATGAGTAAGAGGTTTCCCCATGGTTGTAGAACAAGTAAAAATAAATTTTAAAAAATAAATAAATGAGGTGTAAAATTAGGATAGAAAGAGAGAAAAGGAAATAAATAAGATGTTTACTTATGACTGTTGATGGTCTTAAAAGCTAGGAGAGACCCATACAACTCTATAATTGGCGTGGAGGCCTGTGCTGTTTAGGCTGACTCAATATCCAAAACTTACATGTTAAATGTAGGGATGAAGAAAAATTACTATGAAAACCAAATCAACATGTATCAATCGAACCAACATAATTGGTAATCAATTATATTGGTTATCAATATAATTGATTCAGTATACCGAACCAAGTTCCAAAACTTGGTATGGTAACGGTAATGAGAATGGAAAAGTTTGTATTATCATTACCAACCAATTTCAAATTCGTTGGTAATGGTAATACCAACCAATTTCAAATTGGTTGTTAATGGTAATACCAACCAATTTCTACCAAACCAAGTATATCTAGTTTTATTTTTATTTTTTAATTTATTTTTAATTGTTTTAAGTTTTTAAGTTTTGTTTTTATTTTTTTGAACTTTTTTTCTTTAGAAAATGTTTTTAATTAAGGGAGGAATACTAACTCGATCTCTATTAAAGACGAAAACCTATAGCATTAGTCGGAATAATATCTTCCTACTACTATATTCCTTTTGCTTTAGTGCTTAAACACTTTGTAATAACTTTAAAGTTTTATGTTGCTTTCGTTCTCAAGTATAGTCAGTTCGGACGAAAACCTAAGTGTTGCAATAATTTTTACGTTTTAATTAAATTGTATTGTATTTGCATGTTTTTATCTCAACACTCGAAAGTTGGTAAATTTCCATTACCAACATGTACCAACCAACTTAATTGGTAACCAATTAAGTTGGTACAACCTCTTCGGTGGTTGGTAATGGTAGAGGTTTTACGATGATCAATTCAAATTGGTTGGTACATGGTAAACAGAAAAATGAATTGGTAATCAGAGGCGGATGCCTTTGGATGCAAGTCCAGCTAGGGCTGAGCTTCCGGTCTGGATCGAATCGGACCGGACCGGAATTTCCAGTCCGGTCCAAGACCGACGAACCAAAAACTCCCAGGACTTGGACCACGGACTGGACCGGGACCGGGATTTATGGTCCCGGGTTTTCCGGTCCGTGGACCACTTAGACCGTTTGGACCGGGTTTTTCAACTCCCCTAAAATGTGAAACACCAAATTGAAAGTTCTAATAGATCTGAAATCGTGAATATAATCTAGGCTAAAATTAAGATTTCTTTCTCCCTAGATCTAAAAGAGAGGCATATAGTGGGAGATGGGATCTGGCAGTGGCCGGTGCAGCTGGCTCACGATGGACAAGAACGACCTGTGGCGGCGGCGGTGTAGAAGCTAAGGGCGTCTGCTCGGGAGGGCGTCTTTCAGGGAAATATACTCGGCGCTGAATGCAGTTTCGAGCCATTGTATAAGCTTCGGGATGAAGGCGCTGATTCCTGTTAGTACTAATCATGACCAAAGTTCAATATGATTGAAAACACATCGAATTAAAGCAAAACTCATCTGAAAACACGGATTGCTGTGGCGTGGTATATATCCGAACCCACCGCCTTAGAAGCGATTTCGCCCCGGCCACGGTGCAAGTCGGCTTCATGGCATCGCCCCCCAAGGTTACACAGCGCTCTTCAAAAGCGTGCACTCACAATCGAAGAGATGGAATCACCAGGAACTCAGAACTTTTCTCAAGAGAGGAGGAGAAAGAAGAAGACGTGCGTCTGTTTCTTTTAATACCTAAAAACCTCTTTTTATGATGATGGGAGCGTGTTAAAAACAACACCCCACTCTCCCACCAACTTAGGTAGTTGAGAAAAACCTCATAACCAATTTTAAAACCATTTTCCTTTTCTTAAATATGTATAAATTTGCATAAAATAAATCTCAGCATAAAACCTTATTCAAGCATTATTTCCAACAATCCCCCACAAATGCGAGAAATTAGGTTTTCTAAAACAACTTTTAAAACAACGTTCTGAGCTGGTTTTTATGGAGAAGATACTTAAATGTTGGTGAACAAGTCTTGAACCAAACACATAGTGAAGCTGAGTGCCTCGCTTGTCATAGAAGTGAACGAATCTTGAACTTCCAGACTCGCGAGTTGACCTCAACAGCACATACCTTCACCACGATCCTGGTGATTCCGCGATAAGATCCTCAAATATGTATGTGGTCATCTCATACCTTGGGTGCTGAAGAGTGCTCTAGAAAGACCACCCTAGTCTTCCATAGAAGGTGACCAACCCCTTCACACTCTCGTAGGTAGCTCCATCAAGTCTATCTAACATAGACCACCCTTATTAGGGCTATGGAACCATTAAGAGCATTGCGCTCATCCTCTTCTATATTCGGTGAATCCATCAAGTCCTTCTCAATAGGACCACCCAACTCTGGGCTATGGACTCATTAAGAGTGCATGACTCAACCTTTCTCAATACACCTGTCATGGGAATGAGACGTGGTGTATCTCTCCTCATATGGGTTTGAGTCTCATTCCCTTAGACAAATCAAGGACTAGTCTCATGTTCCGTCCTTTTGTCAGCAGACCATCAAGTTCCTCTCGAACCTCACATTCGCCAAATAGATGACACAATTTGCAATCAGCTGTCTCAAAGCTTCATGTCAAATCCACGCGCGTCTCTTCTTGTCATTCTGTGTATTGCTACTAGCTACACAAATAGCAAATGTGAGTCACAATGTAGAGAATTAGATAGAGCTTCATGCCCCCACAAAGGTAGGTAAGCCAGTAACATTCTCAATCACTCAATCTCTTGTCTAGCTAAATCTATAACTATGATCTCATATTTCATAGTCGGTCTAGCCGACATGACAATTTTCATGATTTTCACAATATAGCACCACCACATAATGTCAAAACAAAGCCACTAGTGGAGCTATAACATCATCATAATAAGAATGTTCGATCATACTGGCATAACGATAAAGTTACCAAACCTTCTCAACATTTCTCTACATAACGGAATGAAGCAATTTCTCTTTTCTAGTTTCTTTAACACTTAGAAACACATCAACTTCACTCATATCTTTCATCTCAAACCAAGAGGAAACAAATCATTTATCACATGCATGCTAGTGCCAAAAACTAACATCTCATATACATATAAAGGCACATAACCAATGTAATACATCTTTGTATAAAAACATGCATTATATACTCAAAACCAAAACTTCAACACAGTTTGGTAAAATCCTCCTAACATTTCAAATATGCTTGGTTAAAGCCATATATTGATTTCTTAAGTGAACACAAAATTCTCTTTTCTTAGAACCACACGCCCGTAGGCCGTTCCACATATCTCTTTCTCTAGATCGTCATTTAAAATACAGTTTAACATCCATTGATGCACTGTCAATTTGTAATTAGATGCTAAAGCAAATAATAAATATAAATGACAATCTTAATCATCAGAGAATATGTATTAAAGAAATCAGTTTCATATTTTGTATGAATCCTTTAACCACTAGTCTTGCCTTAAACCTTATGATAGAACCATCTGTTCTAAAATTCCTTTTGGGATCCATTTACACTTAATGGTTTTGACATATCTAGGGAAGTCAACTAGCTCCCAAGAAGGGATACACATAATAGATTCCAATTCATTGTCTATAGCATCTTTTAGAAGAAACTAGTATAGGTTGAACTCATAACCTCTTTATGTGTTCTAAATCATCTTCTACAAAAGAACATAAACATGAGGTAAATCACTTTTAATTACATCAACGAGTTCATCCAACAGAGTTGTCTCAAACTTAAACTCTAATCTAGTTTCAATTATATGTCTATTACTCCTCTAAGCTCGTTAGATTCATTCTCATCATATGAATCAAGTAAAGACAAAGATATAGACATAAGCACACATACAAGAATACTATTATGATTATGATTTTACTTAAAAGTAAACATCGCAAAAAAAACTCAGCATCATGATATTCACACGTATTTATATCATCTAAGCACATAAGCAATGCAATTGTTCTCATCATAACCAACAAGAATAACATTAACCATATTAGATCCAACATCATCTCATTTAAAGGAAGGTGCAGCCACTTTAGTCAAGCACCCCCACATTTCTCATATACACTAGATAGACTCTAAGTCATTTCCACACCTTATATGGGGTTTTGTCTAACTTCTCTTGTGGCATCTTACTTCCTACCTCTATCGGATCTAAAGCATTTGGTTCTATTGAAGTTGGTCTTATATCTCATAATATATATCAAGAACAAATTTTTCCTACTACATCTTTGATCTTAGCAAATGCATGCAACTTGGTATATCCAAAGATCATCAACTTAACGTGATATATATAACACCTCTACCACACTTGCTTTTAGAGTTTAACAATAAAGTAACTCAAACAATCTAGTGGTCATCTCAATAACAGATTAAAAAGGTATTTAGCAAATTTATGCACATATCACATATATTTTGATCAACAACAACCAAGTTAGAGATTAGGATCATTTATGGAATTCTCTCAAAGAAACAACTTCCTATATATGTCCTAATGCCATGCCAAAGATCAATATTCATAAAGATGTCACAAGGCAACCTTCTTTCAAGACAAACCAAAAGAGTCATATCATGATCATCATTTAATATTGCAAATGCACATGAGATCAATCAACATATAGGCATTTTTGTGTAGTTAAAACTAATAAGTCAAGCAAAAATTGCTCATCAAACTTATCTCACAAAATAGGCCGACACGAGTGTTCTCGATCGGTAGAAGAAGATCCTTCGTATGACCAAAGTAAAGACTCGACTGATTCATCACCATCCTGAGCTTCTTTAACTCCTGCCTCTAGCAACCATAGCAAATGATTTTGCTACCAACATCCCAGTGCCTCTCCGCATACGTCGCATCATGAAATTAACCACACAAGATATACTTGAGTTATAAAAAAAAACATCATGATAGCACATCTTCATCAATTTGCAATCACCCAATTGATAAATCAAGTTATCAAAGGTACAACACAATTGAATGCATCGTATGAATCCAAAGCAATGACCAATAATAAACTTACCAATTGTATGCTCATGCGATCTCACCCAATCGATGAAGAAATCATATGTATGCATATAAACAAACCATACATACCCAAAATATATAAGAGGCAAGACCTTCGCTTGACCTAATTCTCTTATGAGCTAGTGCGTGCTGATGTCGGAGTATAAGAACACTGTCTATCCCGCAAACTACAAAATATGCTCAAAATTTTGCCAAAGGCAAAAACAACAACAAACAACACAAACACAAAATAAACAAAATTAGGCCCAAACAATTTAGGCCCAACCAACAGGCTCTGATCATCACACAAGGTGCCATGCCCAGAATTGGCCCGAAGGCCCGACCAAGCCCGAGAGCTTAGGTCATCAGCACCCGGATCGGCCCGAATCCAAGCCCGACGAAACCCATCCTCGGCCTGCCGCCATAGCAGCGAGTTTCCATCCACTGGTCATCTTTCTCGTCTCCCTTGAGCTCGCCGTCGAGGACCCTGGGCAGCAGCGCCACCACCTCCAAGTGCTCCGACAAAGAGTCACGGTGGCGAGCTAACACCGCGATCCCTAACTAAGTGCAACGGCGGATACAAGCTTCTCCGTCTCTGTCGCCTCGTGAAATCCTGTTACAGCTATAGACGATGCTGGGCGGCAACGCTAGCACCACCAAATACTCCGACGAGGTACTAGGTGACGAACCAAGCGTCGAAGATCTCTCTTGCGAGTCGAAGAGCAAGGCCGAGAAACACCAATAAAGCCCAAAATCACAAATCCTATCTCAAAATTCAATCCAAATGACTAAATTGAGTTTGGGTTTTGTCAATTCTAGACAAGAATCCTCAAATATGTCCATATTCATGCCAAAACCGAGCCACGAAGTCTCAATTTTTCAGATCTAGTGAACGTTTGCTGCGAAATCGAGAAGAAGGAGAGGCTCTCCTCACTCCTTGCCGCCGACTCCCTAGGCGGTGGCGCCGCTGCCTCCAATTGCTCCGGTAAGGAGCACGGTTGCAAGTTCGACGCCGCCAAGCCCGAGTCTGGCCGGGAGATCTCGATCGCGGAGCAGCAACAGATCGATCGCATCCAATGCAATCGCCACTTTACCGATATTGAGTTCATGAAGGCAAGAACAATTCTAGCCCTTTTCGATATCCGCCCAAAGTCTCTCTAAAGAACCAAATTTGCAACTTTCAACAGATCAGGAGCAATATCCAAAATTCAAGCGCACGTTAGTTCGTAAACAAAGCTTGAATCAATAGAGAGCAATCCCGTAAAGAAAGGAAAGAGGAAGATGAGCATGAGGTTGAAGAAGACTCATCCTTTTCCAAACTTGGGTAGAGTTATTATTTGATTCATGAACTCAAAAACTCCTCCCTGAGATTCTCCTCCGCCGTCGCCGCCGAGGACTAGAAGAAGCCCTCCGTCAGATCCAATTGCGCAGCGCCATTGCAGTTAACGCGAACAAGAATCTTCTTACTCATCCCAAATCCGAAGAAGAACAAACGATTGATCCACTCGATTAATACTAACACATAAATCGCTTCTAAATTGTTAGTACTAATCATGACCAAAGTTCAATATGAATGAAAACACATCGAATTAAAGCAAAACTCATCTGAAAACATGGATTGCTGTGGCGTGGTATATATCCGAACCCACTGCCTTAGAAGCGATTTCGCCCCGACCACGGTGCAAGTCGGCTTCATGGCATCGCCCCCCAAGGTTACACAGCGCTCTTCAAAAGCGTGCACTCGCAATCGAAGAGATGGAATCACCAGGAACTCAGAACTTTTCTCAAGAGAGGAGGAGAAAGAAGAAGACGTGCGTCTGTTTCTTATAAAACCTAAAAACCTCTTTTTATGATGATGGGAGCGTGTTAAAAACAACACCCCACTCTCCCACTAACTTAGGTAGTTGAGAAAAACCTCATAACCAATTTTAAAACCATTTTCCTTTTCTTAAATATGTATAAATTTGCATAAAATAAATCTCAGCATAAAACCTTATTCAAGCATTATTTCCAACAATTCCGGCCAATAGGAGGGCGAGGATCTTGGAGGGGATGGGCACCGCTGCAACTAGCGAGGACGAGTAACTCGGGCGATGGCGAAGCACGAGACTGAGGGCCGGATGCGAGAGACAAGAGGGTGAGAGTGCGACTGTGCAGGTCGGGAGTGAAGATGAAGAGAGGTGCGAGGAGAGAGGCATGAAAAGGCTGGATTGAAAGGAGGTGCGAAGAACTGAAGAAGAAGAAGGTGCAAAGATGAAGAGACGGGAGGCACGTGAAGAGAGAGAGAGGCCTGCAAAAGTGAATAGGCTGAATTGAAAGGACAAAAGTGAGTAGGCAGCTACGGAGTTTTTTTTTAAAAAAAACAAAATAGGACATAACACACTACACTGTACGATTTTTTTTTTTACAAATTCGGTCTAAATCCGGTCCGACCGGGGAATTCCGGTCTGGTCCCGGGTTTGGACCGGAACCCGGAATCTAGTTTTCTTTGGACCGTGGACCAGACCGTAATACTCCCGGTCTGATCCAACTTTTGCCCAGCCCTAAGTCCAGCCATTGCTGGGTAGAAATCTTTGGAATTAGTTATTAAAAAAAAATGTTGGGCCATTAATTTTTAGGTGGGCTTAATGCCTTAACTTGATTAAGGCCCAAGAGCTTTAAAAGCTTCATGTGTTTTGATATTTGTTTGCTAACTCACCCCTAATCCTCTTTTCGCGTACCACACAGACACATAGACTACACAGTAGCACCGTTTTTCGGTATTTCATATTTTCATTCACTTTGTCTTCAACATTATGACTCATTTACCACTTATGTTTAAATCATTTTTGGCATTATCAAAATTCAACTTCGGATACCAATTCTTTAATCTAATTCGCGTGGTATATTTTTTTACTCTCTTCTAATTATTCTTTATTTAATTTATAATTTACTGAATTAGGGTTTTGAATTGTTTGGTAATTTGATTGTAGACATTGAGATGAGATTAGTATTTTATATCACCTAGTTTTATGCTTATATATTATTTTACCGAGTGATCAATCGTAATACAACACCACCCAAATGAATTTATATACTTTTTTGTTTTTATATTTTTTTGTAACTTTTAATACAATAGGATGTCTGATCTTCTAAAACCCAAACTATTGGAGATCGTAGAGCAAAATTTCCTTGATCATATTTTATTTGTCATGAAACTATTTATTACTATTATGAATGTCAAATAACTCTTATAATTGATAAATCTTGAATTTCTTTTGTATTTTTATGAAGTACTATATAATAATCGTATTTTGGCTTGTTAATTGTCTTTTCTCTTTGTCATGACTAAACTTTTCCACTCACCTAACTTTGATACACTAGATCCGCCAATGTTGGTAATGTACCAATTCCACCCCTAGTTAAATGTGATAACTTATAGTACATTATTAATGCTTTGTGATAACTTATAGCACATTATTAATGCTTTGGCGGTATATAGAGTTGCCTTTGAGAGGTCTAGGATCTAGTTTTTTTCAAATCCCCTTCCTTTCTTCTTCTTTTTTTTTTTTATTTAAAAAAAAAAAAAACTATGGGGGTTTTGTGCCATTGATCTATTATTTTTAATAGATAGAAATTGAAGCTCACCAAGATAAAAACATCAAATCTCCTGATTATTATGGAATTTCATTACAAAAAACAGATGAAATCTTCCAACGAGTTTCGAAAGAACAATAGTTTGAGAAATCAAAATGGTAATGAGATTTGGGGTTAAAATCTCACTTACACTAGATAATGTTTAAAGTTACCACGAATATATACGGATTATGCGTTCGTCGAGGTCCTAATAACTCTAATTCTATATTTGTGGACCTTGTGGTCAAATTGTACCGTTAATGACAAATTAAGAGGGTTGTTACTGACACTGATAATTTATCGTCAAACACAATGTGCCTACGCCCACACCCGGAGTCGACAACAATTTCCTCGACATCCACACCCGGGGTTGACACCGTTTTCTTCGACACCGACACACTAAGTCGACAGAGATGCGCTTGATGTTTGCCTATGAGATTCCCCTGCAAGATGTTCTGAACACGTCGAATCGGTCACTCCATCGCGACACCGACTCCCAGAGTCGGCAGGTCGCGACCTGCCATTCACGCACACGTCGAATCGGTCACTTCATCACACACATGATGTAGGCAGTGTTCGCACAAATGATGTAGGTGTCTCAATGCTCAATTGTAGTGATTTGTGGTATCTCTTGTCATAAAAACGAACGTAATCGCAAAGTATTCTTCGTGCTAGTGATCCCAACGATCTCCGACAACAACATTTGGTGCCTTCAAAATTTATATAAATTAGTATATGTATAATTAACAAACTCGTATGTGCAAGTATAATTGTGTATTTCATGTGATAAATCTGACTCGTTCGTCTTATAGGTCGTGTCCATCGTAACAACATCAGAAGATGACGCGAGTCTGGATGCGCCAAAATTACGCCGAGTGTTATATACTTGACAAATGTTGGTGACGCAATCTAAATCATCAAACTTCATATTGTGTAGGACATCTCGAGGTCTAATCCCAATCATGGTATCACGGCGGACCTTTCGATGTCGAGCCGATGTCAATCAACCAACAAAGGGATGTCCAAACATCTTATCTGAGAATTTGTAGTTATGCACACCACATATGACGTTGATGGTCCATTTGTCAACACCATTTTGACGTCGACCTTTCAGCTCAAACGGACATCCGATCTTCGTCGATCTAGCTCACCTAGCTACTTGATGTAGTTGAAAAATCCAAGTCGACATCATGCCACTCCCAAAGTTCTCTGTATTTATAGCACACTAAACTAAAGATTCTCAATCTAGTCCTTTTGTTCTTCCAAGACTGATTGATCACAAATACCATATTCTTTAACTTTCCTATATATCGAGTTTATGCTTTCATGTTGACTTGATTAGCTCCAAACCCATCAAGTTGAAAGATCGAATAATAATCAGTACCCAATGCACATCTAAAGGTTGGTTTTGTTCCTACATATATAATACTCCATCCGTTAATTAAAATTTGTCATTTTAGAAACTGAACACTTTTTAAGAAAACAAACAAAAATATACTTATATCCCTAATTATTACTACTTTTTACTTTATTGAAAACTACAACTAACACATATTTAATTATTACTACGGTACAAGGGTAATTTTTTAAAGTGGATGACAAGATACCTAAAAGGACATATTTTTTCTTAACAAGATTTCCATCCTAAAATGACATGTTTTAATTAACGGATGGAGTATAACTTATTACCCACAAGTACAACCTTAACTTGACACAATATCATGTTGTACTAAGTGGTATAGAATATACACTATATTACTCAATTATGTTGTTTTTTTATAATCCATCAACATATCTAGGCGGTATGGTAAAATAACGTTGTATATTTATATAAATATAACACTACTAAATTGCTCATTCTATTATATATGATTCATCAACCTATCTTACATCGGCTGCCATATTCAAATCATACCACGTACATAATGTACATGTTAGAATTAATGTACGGTACATTCATTCTAACATGTATATTAACTGTAATAACTATAGTGCTAATGACCCAAATTAAGCTATATGAACAACTTACTTGAATATTCGTCACAAACTTTTTCGGATCATTATAATTATAAATGTCGAATGGTAGAAACTCGTTTATCATATTCTGATGACGACATAATACCGACAAGAGATCAACTACGCTTACCAAAATACTACCAACAAATCAAGGACCAAAGAGTGTGTTGTGGATTGCCTCAACCCTCACCCCTTATTTATGGGCAATTCGTTATTGACTCCCGTTTCTCCTTTTGTTGACTTCGAAAGCCGATGTCGGCAATTTCTTTCTTGGCTTCGGAATCCCGCATCGACAATGGAAGTTGGTGTTGTGGTCATGCCTTTAGAGATATTACATCGTGGAATTAACTGTTGGAGAAAATGCTTGAATTTAAGGGAAGGTGAAAAGTTTTGTCCCACATTGGTTACTAGGGACATTAGGGGTTGATTTAAAAGGGGTACTTGTTCCACCATTGTTTGAGTGATGGAATAAGGGTCTCACACGCGCGCACCACCACCACCGCCGCCGGTCCGTGTTCGTGACACGTGACACGTGACACGTGCGCGGGGGGGTGGGGTGGGGTGGGGTGGGGTGGGGTTTTGGTTCTCGTTTAATTAATTGGGCCAGATAAGTTACGGAATATTTGTATAAGATTTCTGTGACTTATCGTTTTATTTTCTCGAGCTTATCCTCTGTTTGTAACCGTTCCGGATTTTTCGCCACGTTTTGAATGAGGAGCGTTGCTGTAACTGCTCCGAGATCCTCGCCTGCACTACCGAAGTGGAGCGTCTTCTTCCTCCTTAAAAGAGACGTCTCTTCTTCTGTTTTTACACACACAGAAAACCTTCTCCTCTTTTCACCTTAGTTCTGAGCAAAGTCTTTGTGATTCCAAACCCTTGTTTCGAGTGCACGACTTCGAGGGTGTGCTGTGTAACCTTGGGGGGCGAAGCCAGTAGCCGACTTGCACCTACGGTCGGGGCGAATTCGCTTCTAAGGCAGTGGGTTCAGCATATACCACGCCACAACCTTTCTGGTTTTCTAAGAAATTGTTTTTCGACGGTTTCAACTTCGTTTTCCAATCGGCGGCCCTACATTTGCACTTACAATTTAGAAGCGAATTACTGTTTGTTCGTGCAATGGCTTTCCAGTTCTTCAAGCCGCTGTTGGATCTGTCAAAGTTGGATCCGCTTGATGGCACAAATTACAAACGCTGGTCGCAGAAAATGCTCATTTTCTTTGAGCAATTGGAGGTCGACTATGTCCTGCTTGACGCCGCTCCTGAAGGTTCCACCGCCGCTGCTGCAGAGGACAAGACGGATGTCAAGGCGCTTACTGGTGCTGTTACTGATGCCTCTACTGTCGACGACAAGGGAAAGAAGAAGGCCGACGAGGAGGCTGATCCAGCAGTGCTGAAGAAGTACGAGCAGGACAACAAAACAGTCCGTGGTCACATCCTCAGCCATGTCTCTAATCCTATATTTGATTTAATTTCGGTTCATAAATCTGCTAAACTGATATGGGATATGTTGGAGAAGAAGTATGGGGCTGACGATGCAGGGAAGAAAAAGTACGTCTGCGGCAAATTTATGCAGTTCAAAATGGTGGACGACAAACCAATCATGGAGCAAGTCCACGAGTACGAGAACCTGGTTGCTGATATCCTCTCTGAGGGTATGAAGATGTGCGAGGTACTGCAGGCAAATTTTCTCATCGAAAAATTGCCTGAATCGTGGGCCGGCTACAGGAACCATCTCAAGCACAAGAAAAAGGACCTGACTTTGGAGGAGCTTGTCGGACACATGAAGATAGAGGAGGCAAACCGCCTCAAGGACAAGCCCAAGCCTAAATCTGCTGATTCTGTGAAAGCTAATCTGGTTGAATCCTCTGTGAAAACTGACAGGTCCAAGCCAGGGAACAAAGCTGGTGGCTCTAAACCTAACATGAAGCCACAGAAGGGTCAAAAGTTCAAGAAGTCTGGCAACCAGCCAGACAAGCAGCAGAAGCAAGGAGGGACTGGAATTGGCTGCTATGTTTGTGGCAAGCCAGGCCACAAGGCTTGGCAGTGTCGCAATCGGGCTGATCTCCAGAACCAAGGACAGCAGCAGAACAACAAGCCCGCAGCTCCAGCCCAGCAGCAAGTCAACGTTGTCCAGGACAACAACCAGCTGATAGCCATGATCACCGAAGTCAACCATGTAGGCGGCCAGGTCGATTGGCTCCTGGACAGCGGGGCTACTCGCCACTTCTGCGCCAACAGGGACTTGTTTGCTGAGTTTGAGGATGCTTCAGACGTCGACCAGGTCTACATGGGAAACTCGAGCATCTCTCGAGTGCTTGGCAAGGGGAAGGTTACACTCAAGCTCACCTCAGGGAAGTCTCTTACCCTCATGAATGTGCTTTATGTTCCTTCTCTGCGCCGAAACTTGATTTCATGTGGTTTGCTTGAGTTAGCTGGAATTAAGCAAGTGACTGATGCTGGAAAGATGGTTTTAACCAAAAATGGAGAATTTGTAGGAAAGGCTTATAGGGCTGACTTTCTGTATGTGCTTGAAACCATGATTGAGAATAATGAGAATGCATCTACTTCTGCTTATATTGCTGAGTCTGTTGATTTATGGCATGCTAGACTAGGACATGTGAATGCGAGATCTATATGTCAATTGCATGATATGGGTTTGATTCCTAGTCTATCCAAACATGACCATAGCAAATGTGAAATATGTGTTGAGGCCAAATTTCATAAACAACCTTTTAAAACGGTGAATGAAAGGACAACTGAATTGCTGGAGTTAGTCCATTCTGATTTGGCTGATTTTAAGAACACTGAGAGTAGAGGTGGCAAGCGCTACTATATCACATTTGTGGATGACCATTCTAGATATACTAAGGTATATTTGCTTAGGTCTAAAGATGAAGCAGAAAGCATATTTTATGTGTATAAAGCTGAAGTAGAAAACCAATTAAATCGCAAAATAAAAAGGCTTAGATCCGATAGAGGCGGTGAATATGTCACTAATTCTTTGAGAGAATTCTGTGAACAAAATAGTATTATTCATGAATTTAAAGCTCCCTATAGCCCACAACAAAATGGTATTGCTGAAAGGAAAAACAGAACTTTAAAGGAAATGATGAATGCTATGCTTTCTAGTTCTGGTTTGCCTGATAATATGTGGGGGGAAGCTGTATTGTCCGCAAATCATATTTTGAATAAGGTACCTCACAAGAAGCTTGACAAAACACCTTATGAACTTTGGAAAGGGCATCCGCCTAATCTGAAATTTCTGAAAGTGTGGGGGTGTCTAGCTAAGGTGGGGTTACCTTCGTTCAAAGTTGATACTATTGGATCCAAGACTTTTGATGCAATTATGATTGGTTATGCTGAAAACAGTGCTGCATATCGTTTTATGTGCTTGAGTGATCGTACCTTGTGTGAATATCGTGATGCTGTTTTCTTTGAACATGTGTTTCCTTTAAAGAAATCTGCATTGCCTGCTATTGATTCTTCATCTCATGATGCATCTTCATCCATGCCTAACACTGTTGTGCCTAATGCTCATGCTGATCATGATGAACCTAGGAAAAGTAAAAGGCGTAGGAAGGAAACTAGTTTTGGTCCTGATTTTGTGACTGCATTTGTAGTTGAACTTAATGATTTAAATGAACTAGATGAGACGTTCATTAGTCTTCATATGATAGAAGATGATCCTAAGACCTATGAAGAGGCAATAAGTTCATTAGATGCTAGTTTCTGGAAGGATGCTATTAATAGTGAGATAGAATCAATTATGTCTAATCACACTTGGGAACTAGTTGATATGCCTAGAGGAAACAGAGCCATTAGCTGTAAGTGGATCTTTAAGAAGAAGCTTAAGGTGGATGGCTCAGTGGATAGATATAAGGCAAGACTAGTCATTAGAGGATTCACTCAAAGATATGGCATTGATTTCTTTGACACATATTCTCCTGTTACAAAGATTGCTACCATTCGTGCATTATTTGCTCTAGCTTCTAGCTATAAATTGCTTGTACATCAAATGGATGTTAAAACAGCTTTTTTGAATGGTGATCTTAACGAGGAAATCTACATGGAACAGCCGGCAGGATGTGTGGTTCCAGGACAGGAGAACAAGGTTTGCAAACTGAAGAAGTCTTTGTATGGACTAAAGCAAGCGCCGAAGCAATGGTATGAAAAGTTTCATCAAACCATACTTAGCTTTGGATTTGAGGTAAACGGATCTGACGCTTGCGTTTATTCAAAAATGTTTGGTGCTGACTGTGTGATTATATGCCTATATGTGGATGATATGTTGCTTTTTGGTTCCCACATAAATGCTATATATTCAACCAAACAATTTTTGTCTTCTCAGTTTGAAATGAAAGATATGGGTGAAGCTGATGTGATTCTAGGTGTTAAGGTACTTAGAAAAGAAAATGGCTTCATTCTATCACAACCTCATTATGTAGAGAAAATGTTGAAAAGGTTTGATAGTTTTGATGTAGTGCCAGTTAAAACTCCTTATGATGCTAATATGCAATTGCAGAAAAATTTTGGGAATAGTGTTTCACAAAATGAGTATGCTAAGATAATAGGGAGTTTGATGTTTTTGATGAACTACACTCGGCCTGATATTGCTTATGCTGTAAGTAGACTCAGTAAATATACCCATAACCCTAGTAGCGATCATTGGACCGCACTTCACAGATTATTGAGATATCTGAAGGGTACAATGGATTGGGGGTTACATTATGTAGGGTACCCTCAAGCTTTGGAGGGTTACTGTGATGCAAACTGGGTTACTGATAATGATGAGGTTAGCTCCACTAGTGGTTATGTGTTTACATTATGTGGTGGTGCTATTTCGTGGAAATCATCAAAGCAAACTTGCATAGCTAGATCAACTATGGAATCTGAGTTCATTGCTTTAGACTTAGCTGGTCAAGAGGCTGAGTGGTTAAGAAGCTTACTGGCTGACTTACCTTTGTGGGGGCGCAAAGCTCCATCTATTTCTCTACATTGTGACTCACAATCTGCTATCTGTGTAGCTAACAGCAATACATACAATGGCAAGAAGAGACACATCCGGATTCGACATGAAGCTGTGAGACAGCTAATTGTGACTGGTGTGATCTGTCTGGAGTATGTGAAGTCTGAGAGAAATCTGGTTGATCCATTGACGAAAGGACTTACAAGGAGGTTGGTTCTTGATTCGTCTAGGGGGATGGGACTCAAGCCCATACGATGAGAAATACACCACATCTCATTCCCCAGGACAGGTGTATTGGAAGAAGGCTGAGTCATGTACTCTTAATGAGTCCATAGCCCAGAATTGGGTGGTCCTATTGAGAAGGACTTGATGGATTCACCGAAATATGTAGAGGTTGAGCGAAATGCTCTTAATGGTTCTATAGCCCTACAAGGGTGGTCTATGTGAGATAGACTTGATGGAACCACCTACGATAGTGTGAAGGGTTGGTCTCCTTCTATGAAAGACATGGGTAGTCTTTCTAGAGCACTCTTTAGCACCCAAGGTCAGAGATGACTACCAATTTGCAGGTATTATCGCGGAATCACTAAAGAACATGGAAGAGGTATGTGCTGCTGATGCCAGCTCTTGAATCAGAAGGTTCAAGACTCGTTCACCTATCTGATTTGAGAGTCTGCTCAGTTTCAGTATGTGTTGGTTCAATCGCAAGACACCAGCATTTAAGTACTTTTTCTTAAACTTTGCTCAGGACACAGTTTTTCAAGTTTTGTTATGAAAACCTCAGTTCCTCGCATTTGTGGGGGACTGTTGGAGAAAATGCTTGAATTTAAGGGAAGGTGAAAAGTTTTGTCCCACATTGGTTACTAGGGACATTAGGGGTTGATTTAAAAGGGGTACTTGTTCCACCATTGTTTGAGTGATGGAATAAGGGTCTCACACGCGCGCACCACCACCACCGCCGCCGGTCCGGTCCGTGTTCGTGTTCGTTCCGGATTTTTCGCCACGTTTTGAATGAGGAGCGTTGCTGTAACTGCTCCGAGATCCTCGCCTGCACTACCGAAGTGGGGCGTCTTCTTCCTCCTTAAAAGAGACGTCTCTTCTTCTGTTTTTACACACACAGAAAACCTTCTCCTCTTTTCACCTTAGTTCTGAGCAAAGTCTTTGTGATTCCAAACCCTTGTTTCGAGTGCACGACTTCGAGGGTGTGCTGTGTAACCTTGGGGGGCGAAGCTAGTAGCCGACTTGCACCTACGGTCGGGGCGAATTCGCTTCTAAGGCAGTGGGTTCAGCATATACCACGCCACAGCCTTTCTGGTTTTCTAAGAAATTGTTTTTCGACGGTTTCAACTTCGTTTTCCAATCGGCGGCCCTACATTTACACTTACATTAACAAGCCGACAAATTTAGCAAGTAAATACATGTCGACAAAGAGCAAAGCGATATACCACGAAAAAGAACCATCTCGATGTGGTTGAGCTAAAAAGGACCCTCAGAATAGTATTCAAACGTTCTCGATTTGATTCGATTTGATTCAACTAATATACCAAGAAAAAGTGCCCCACCCTCCCAATAAACTAACCTTAAAAACTTGCTATTTCATACTGTATTTTTTTTTTAATAAGCCAGCCCCAATAATAATACTACCTATTAGGGAATATTTAAAAAGGAAAAAATTGAAAACTATATAGGAAAGAGAGAGGAAAGGAAAAAAAAATCAAGCCTTTGATGATTTGGGTCAAATAACGCTCACACACACTGTACAACTCCAAATCTCTCCTTTCCTTTCCTTTCATTCCCTCTTCTGTTTCAGAAGCCCACGAGCCAAATTTCCCACCCAAAATAATCAGGCAAGATTCACCAGCTGGTGAACCCCGTCGGAGTTCCACCAATCAGATCAAAACGGCGTCGCAGTGGAATCATCCCAACTTCTGCAAGCAGTTAGGCTCATTTATTGAGGTTCAATTAATTAGTTATAAATATATCCATGTACGTGTTTGAATTGAATTGGTAGCTGCCGCCTGGTTCCCAAGCCTGCAACTTGGATCGATTTGAGTCGGTCAATGGAGCATCCGGAGAAGGAATCGTCGGCCATAAGATCCGCCGGCGATGCAGAGGATGCGGCGGCTCTGGTGGTGCCGGCTGGAGACGACGGTGAGCGGGGGTTCCGGTGGCGGAAGGTGGTACGACGCGGTTGGTGGAGCCAGATGGCAGAGGTGAAGACGACGTCGTTTAAGGTGGTCTCAGCTACCGCGGCTTCCTTTTTCCTGGTGCTGCTTTTCTTTGCTACGCTCTTCTACTCACATGGGATCGACATAGTAAGTCTTTAATTAATTATTTAATTATTTATTTCCTTGGCTTTAATTATTGTTTTTTTCCTGTCATTATTGGGTAGTGGAATTAATTAATATTAATACTCCGTCGTAGTTATATATGGCAAGTATTTAAACTATTTATGGTCTGAATATATAGATGATCAAAAACTAATTTCCATATAAGATATTGTCATAACCACAAATTACTTCACCGTTAGACATTGTTTTCTTCTTTATTACGAAGTATATTTATGAGGGAGTAATATTAAAAGAGTTGACCAAGTTATTGATGCTGAAAAGGGACGCTATAGTGACATACGAACACAATTGAGAATTGGGATTAGACGTTATTAGGATAAGCTAGGAAGTTATTGTCAATGTAGTACAGTAGTTTTATCTCCGTTCATAAATAAATGTCGTAGGATTTTTAACTCGTTTTTTATAAAGGTAAAAAATTATATAAAATATTATTATTATTATTATTATTATTATTATTATTATTATTAATTATTATACATTCACATTTATTACTAATAAGTATTTAAAAATTTAAGACGGAGAATCTGTTGAATTTTCATCAAATTTAGGAAATGATTTTTATTTTTTTTCGAGAAATTTTGTTTGGTACCCCTGAGTTTTTGACAATTTCGGTTGGTGTCCCACACTTTTTTTTTTTAGTCCGAATGGTACCCCTGAATTTTGTCAAAAGTTCGGCTTATGTCCAAAACTCATATAATTTTCCTTTTTAATGAATAAAATCACCCTTTATTATTCCTTTCTTCTAAAAAAAAACCCTTTACTTTTAGCATTGAACAAAATTACCTATTATTTGACTAAATTCAATACAAAAGTGACAAACCCACCTTTATTTTAAAAATTGTACAAAATCACATATTATTTCAAAAAAATTTATTGTAAAATCACCCTTGTTTCCAAAAAAAATTAGAACAAAATCACTACGGGTTTTAAAATTGTACAAAAGATCTATTAATTTTTCATACTTTGCAAAAACAAAAAAAAACACTAATTATTTTCCAAAAAATATTTAACACCTATTATTTTCCAAAACAATATTTAATCTATAGCTTTCTAACTTTAAACATTTGTAAATGTGATTGATCAATTTAACCAAATACTCGATTAGAATTTTATTGAAAAAGAAAAGTCAAGTTTATTTGTTTCATTTTCTTCTCTTATAAAAGAAAAATAAAAGAAAAGATTAATCATTCTTATCTTATTAGGTTTTTGTTCACATAATAAGAGGATGAATTTGTGCAAAGTTTTGTAAATAATGGACGATTATGTACGTGCAATATATGTTTGACAAATAATGAGATTTGTTTTTTACAAATTATAAAAAAATATATAAACAGATCTTTTGTGTAATGTTAAAAATAATGGTTGATTTTTAAAAAAAAAAATGGAAACAATGGGTGATTTTTGCTGAAACTTCGGCAATAATGTATGATTTTGTTAATTTTAAAAAAATAAAGATGGTTTTGTAACTTTTGTGTTGAATTTCGTTAAATAAGAGCATCCGCATCCATGGAACCCAGTTCGGTTCCTTAACTTTTTTTTTTTATTTTTCAGTATAAAATTAAAAAAAGCCCCACTACATACCTAAATCCCTCTCTTTCTCTTTCCTACCCTCCCATCCATTTTCTTTCTTTTTGAGTTTTTAAGGGTTCCTTGCTAATAAACCTATCACATCATTCCTTAACACAATATATCATTACTTTATTAATCTACTATTAAGTTCCTTATTTTTCCCTTCTAAGAGCATCCGCATTCGTGAAACTCACCCGGGTTCATTAACTCCACTTTTTATATTTCTCTCTCCTTAAAAAACCCAATACAATTTTTTACTCACATCCCTAAAATCCTTTAAAACCCTATTTTATTTTATTTTATCAGGACCCACCTCTTTTTTTCCTCTCACTCTCTCTCCTCCTACTGGCCCACTTTCTCTCCTTTTTCTTTCTCTCTCTCGGTTTTTAAAGGTTTCTTAGTAACAAACCTGCCAAATCGTTCATAAACCCGGCCCTCCCCCATCTTTTTCAATTTTTTATTAATTGGTTTCTTATCTTGGGGCTTAAGACACCCCCATTGTGGATGCTCTAAACACCCCAATATGGGTGCTCTAATACACCATCGGTTAATTAAAACTTGACGTTTTACTATTCACGCACGTTTTTTTAGGTGTTAAAAACTATATAAAATATTAACTTTTTAAATAAATTTTTTCAATAATTTCATACTTATTACAATTAAATATTAAGTATGAATACATAAAAACAAATGTAACAAAATGTTAATATTTATATAGTTTTTATCATTCTAAAAAAGTGTGCATGAATAGTAAACGACAAATTTTAATTAACAAATGGAGTATGTAGTTTTGTTCAATGTTAAAACCAAATGTCCTTTTTATGAAAAAAGAAAAAAAATAAAGGGTGATTTTATTCATTAAAAGGGAGAAAATATGAGTTTTTGGCATGAGCCGAACTTTTGACAAAACTCATGGGTTCCATCCGAACAAAAACAAAGTCTTGAACCATAACCAGAATTGACATAAACTCAAGGATATCAAACGGAATTTTTCTTCTTTTTTTCTTAGCTCGAGAATGTAATGAAATTGTTAAAACAAAAATAATCTCAATATTCTTAAAAAAAAAAAACTCAAAGATAAAAATATGTTAGGTTAATCTAAGTAGTAAGTATAGTATGGGCAATATGTGGGGGAGTGTAACTTTATTATGAGTAGACAAGTAACTAGCAGGGCAAGTGGCAAGGGACAAGTAGAGGTATAATAATCCATAATTTAAGGCTTGCTTAGCTGTTTTTCTTATCCTTTCCATGACTCATTTCATATGGCTCCAGTTTATCCCCATCTCCGATCTATATACGGAGTATATTTTATTTTTGGTGAATGATAATATTTTATTTTTTCATTATTTTCTAAATCCCTTGTATTGATTTGATTTGAATTGGACAATTCATTATAGACTACAAGCTCAGTAAATATTTTGAGATTTTGTCATAATCAAATCCATTTAAATCCAGTCTATCCATCTATAACTTCTTTTTGACATAATCTACTGGCTTCTAATAATATCATCTCCATGGAAATTTGAATTGGTTGATCAAATTTTAGTAACGGTTTTTCTATCAATTCACTACCAAAAGAGTCAATACTATAAGTTAGAAAACCTGTTTTAGTAATTGGTTGATCAAATTTTAGTAACGGTTTTTCCCTCACTAAACACCAAGTAACATCTTCTGCATTTGGTAACCCACCCACTGGAGATTTAAGATTTTTATTTTATTTAATTTATTATTGCATTTTAAATCATGTAGCGTAGACTGATTAGGCATGGTTCGTTCTCATTTAACATGGGCGTACAAGCTTTGTAGGATTGTAGATGTCTGTTTCCAGCTCTTCTTTTCTGAGAAATTCCTTTCACCTTTTGGGTGGGCATGGTGTGCCTGCAACCTGTTCGACAAAATGCCCCAATGAGTTTTTGTCTTCACTGGATGAGTTCTCTCTGGTCACCATTGAAAGTTATTTAATTGTTGAAATTACCCATCAAGTTTCATTTGAATTGTGCAAAGGTGTTTACAACTGAATTAGCTAGACAAATCATGATTCATGTTGTATTGTTGTTTTGCAGTCTTCATTCACATCAATTCAGAGATCATTCCAAGTGATCAACATAAGGTCTGAAGATTACCCCCACGTACCTGAACACCTTTTCAACTGCACAAACACCAATCTCTCCTTAAAATGTCCTGCAAACTACCAAAACTCGAGCCTCAGTTCCTCGTCACCGGCCCAACCAACTTGTCCGGACTACTTCAGGTGGATCCACGAGGACTTGAAGCCGTGGAAGAAGCAAGGGATCACACGGGAGATGGTAGAAGAGGTGATCAAGACTCCCCAATTCAGACACTTTAGGCTGCTGATTGTTAATGGAACAGCTTATGTTAAGCAGTATGACAGGGCCTTCCAAACAAGGGATGCTTTCACCCTTTGGGGTGTGCTTCAACTCTTGAAGATGTACCCGGGTCAGGTCCCGGATTTGGACTTGGTCTTCCAGTGCCATGACCAGCCCTCTATCAAAAAGAGTCACTACTTTTTGGGGAAGGCTCCTCCTTTGTTCCATTACTGTGGATCGGATAATACCTATGATATCGTCTTCCCAGACTGGTCCTTCTGGGGCTGGTAATCATCTATCATTTTTTCATTGGAAAAGACGAACGAGTTCATTAGATGACACTCTTTTGTTGATTGTTGCAGGCCTGAGGTGAATGTAAAGCCATGGCCACTATTGAAGAAGGATTTGGAAGAAGGGAACAAGATAGTGAATTGGACCGACAGGCAACCTTACGCTTATTGGAAAGGAAACTTGTACACTGGAGGTAGACGGGAACTTGGCAAATGTAACTCGACAGAGGATTATAACGCTCTCATCTATCAGCAGGTGACTGAATACTTGAATCATTCTCGCTCTCTCCACTACGAAAAACATGTTAGTTTGACACTTCTAAGTGAAATATTGAGAGGGTGATTGTTCTTGCAGGATTGGGGCAAGGAGAGCCAAGAGGGCTTCAAGAACTCGGATATGTCAAAACAATGCACCCATAGGTACAAGCTCTACATGGAAGGGAACGCTTGGTCTGTCAGCGAGAAGTATATCTTGGCCTGTGATTCCATGTCCTTGTTGGTGAACCCTTCCTTCTACGACTTCTTCACGAGAAGTCTTGTACCGTTGAAGCACTACTGGCCAATTGATCCTGACAACATTTGCAAATCTGTCAAGCATGCTGTGAATTGGGGAAATAACAACCCTGACAAGGTAGGTGATCGATTATATGTTATTACAGCATTCGTATTGAATGAAACTTGCTTTGTTTTGCCGAATTGACTGAGGTGGGTAATTACAATGTAGGCTCAAGAGATTGGAAAAGGAGGGACCAAGTTTGTTGAAGAAGAGATCACCATGAAAAATGTGTATGATTACATGTTTCATGTGTTGTCGGAGTATGGAAAGCTGTTGGCGTATAGACCAACCGTCCCTCCAGGGTCAGTGGAGTTGTGCTCGGATCAATGGGTGTGCACCCCAAATGAGCTGGAAAGGACGTATAAGGCTGAGACGTTGGTAGAGGACGGTGCCACTAGCCAGCCTTGCACGCTTCCACCTCCTTTCGAGCCACAGACTCTTAAGGCTATGAGACAGGAGAAAGCAAAAGGTGTCCAGCAAGTCAAAAATTGGGAAAGAAAAGCAAAGTAAATACATTTTAGAATCTCAGGTAACACTATTCGAATCAGAGCAAGCCAGTCAGCCTGAAATTGGCCTGACATAGCGTCTGTGCATTCGAGCAAAATTCGCCTATTTGCAGAAACAGAAGCCGAAGAGTGCACAACACAAGACTGTATGAACAGGATAACACGTCGTAACATTCTTTGTAGAGATCATTGCAAGGTATTCTATTCTTTTCCGATGTCTGAATTTGTTCAGTGCAAAATCTGCAGTTTGCATTTCGCAATGAGTTTAACAGGGCACTCTTGAATTGCATCAATGTACCGAATGTGTTGATCGGACACTAGGGAAATGCATTGGGAGGAAATCCAAAACTAACATAAATTGACAAGGATGAAATTGCCTTGGAAGTTCATCTGTGACGACATCAAATGAAGTCGTTTATAAAGCGAGGAGATGAAAAACTCTTTTAACAAATGAAAAAATAACACTCAAGAATGCAGTGCTAGGTAACGAATTTCGAAAGTCGTTTGAATGTTCTTGTGATTGAGATCATGGTGCATTTGTTGCTTGATTGTTCAAAGGGCCCTCTCTTTAACGATATCGATGCTCATCTCACTCGGATCAGTAGCCTGCAACTCGACCTGAATCCCGTCCAACTCTCTCTTGAACCTGTCCTTGGAGCTTGCATATAGCATCTTGCTCCTCACCCTTGATGTGTCCGGCGACCTATATCATGGCCATTAAACAAACTATCTAGTTCACATCTATGTATACGATTGGATGATAAACCAACTTGTTTGATGTATTACCATGCAATGAAGAAGATCTTGCTCTTTTGGCAGTTCTCCGCGGTGGTGAAATCGTAGTCGAACACAGCATAACGACACTCGTTGGGAGGCAAACTGTTGGTGAAGTCGTCGTAGGTTTCTTCGGGGCCACCTAGCTTCTCAATGACCACTTGTTGGACCTTCTCCTCGACCTTGAAGACGATGAAGCGGTAGTTGCGCTTCGCCTTGAGCTCCAAGAACTTGAGCTTGCACTCGTCGTCTACCGCCATCCCGGATGCTGCGTTCGCCTGACATGATGAAGGTTACTTGTCATACAAATATGATCAAAATAGACCCGGGAAAGCCCCAACGGCTACTTTTCTGTTTTCTTGGGAAACTCGCAAATGCGGACACGCCTTGACTTTTGTAAATCGATGGTAAACGGATAAATTTTTTTTATACGTATGATTTCCATTAACAAAATCTTCAATTTAACCAAATGAATAATTTTTTATAAAATTATTTTTCCCTTTATTTTGTATCTATTATTTTATTTTTGAAAAAATGGTGCACTGTCCGTCGATGCTTGAATTGACATGTGATTCAACAGTAACTGAAGCCTAATTCAATATATGATCGCGATTCAATCAACTTCACATAGCCTTGTACTTTGTTTAATTTTCATCCCAACTCAATCCAAACTCGATCATATATAAATATTACCTAACCAAATCCTCAACTATCAACCAATCTGGCCCGCCTATTTAATAACTAAAAAGTTGTGTTCATAGACTATCTTAAGTATCTAAACTGTCTTGGATTAGGGGTTAGATCAAGAAACCAGAATCTAATAACCACCAAATTATTCAGATATTACAACAACAAAATGGGGAAACATAAAAGCGGATTGAACTCGAATAAATGGAAGAATGGGAAGAAGAAAGAAGATACCATATTTGTGTAGCAACTACAAGTCGAAGAAGATCGAAAAATGCAGGAATCACGTATGGTACAAAGGGATGAAGATGTATGACTTTTAGAGAAAAAATGGAGTTCAAATTCGGAGGAGAAAACAGAGTTTTTAAAGGGACTCTTTCAATCATCTTCTTCTTCTTTTTCATGCTTCCCACGTCAATGATGTTTTGGATTTCTTTCTTTTAAAAAAAAAAAACTGTTTTTGGAGGAAATTAAAGTCTGTTATATTCCCACTTAACTTTTTTTTTTCTCATTGAAAAACTAATGATTTGATGACTAAAAAAACTCCGTAGTATTTAACATTCGTAGGTCGTTGAAACAAACTAAAAGTATTAAACTAAAAAAAATAAAATAAAAGAAAGCATGCTAACTAAGACTAAAATAAAAGTCTTAATATGTAAGCAATTTTCAAATAGGACCTCATGAATTCTTATTAACCAAATTAAGTTTTGTAATTGACAAAACCACCTATTATGGAAAACTTTACGAAAGCACCCTTTATTTACCGTAATTACTTTGCACGAAACCAAATAATGAGAAATCACCCCTTATTTACCGTAATTTGCACAAAATCACCCAATTTTTTATAATTAAAAATTATACAATTAATTTAAAAAAGAATAATAATATTATCTTTTAATGTAAAATTGGCATATTTTTATCATTAAGATTTTATAGTGAAAATTAATTCTTAATAAATTATATAATAAAAGGACTATTTATTTTGGTGAGAATTTCAGGACAGCATATAGACTTCAGTTTCAAGTTTTCTAAGGTTTTCAAAATTATTTTATAAATAATCAGGTATCTTTTATTCTTAAAGATTTTTTTCCTGTGCTAAAAAAAAAGATTTTTTTCCATCACAAAATTTTAAGAATCCAACGATATAACCGGCCATTTTTTACATTTTATTTACAATAATATTATATATAGGTATGTGGAATATTACTTTCTTGTGGAATATTATTTTCTAAAATTAATGAGTGGCTTTATACCTTGTTTGACAAATATTGAGTGGTTGAATAATATGGGGCAGTTTTTTGTAATTTAATATATAAAGGGCGGTTTGATGCAAAGGCAAAGAAGAAGATGATTTCGTGAAGTTACCCTTTGATTATTACACGGACTATTTAGATTGGACTTGTCCTATTAATCAAGCTAGGCGAGAGAGAGAGAGAGAGAGAGAGAGAGAGAGAGAGAGAGAGAGAGAGAGAGAGGATAATTAGATTAGCTTATAGTTTAGGTAGGGAGACGACGTGCACCACGTAATTAATGTCACACCAGAACGTGCCAAACAATAAAATGCATCATCCATTATTCCAAAAAAATAAAAAAATAAAAAAAATAATCCCAATAATTAATATCAATAACAATAATAGACTAATAGTAGTAGATCGATTGTAATTAAATTAAACACTGCAAATCTGCAATGCAGTACTGCACGCAGTTAATTATACAAACTAAGGAAGAAGGATGGTCAACACATGAGTTAGGAGTACCTCCAAACTAAGAGATTGGATTAGAGGTTAGGTGGATCCTCCATTTTCCGTCAAACCCTTAAGATCGGCATGTACGCACCTCCATCCTTAAGATAGTTGTATTTAAGGTATAATCAATCCGCCCATCTGTTAATCTCTCAATCTAATTAATTAATGGATATGCAAATATTATTGTGTAGATAAAGATATGAATATGGATGCAGACTTCCATCATGGTTCCAAGGCCGCGCAGCCACCGGAGGAGAAGCTGGTGGCCGCCCCCCGAAGGACGACGTTGGTGTTTCGATTGTCGTTGGCTGCTGTCATCTTCCTCCTACTTTTTCTCACCATCACCCTTGTTTACTCTCAAGCTGGCATTGATCTCCATCTTGTAAGTTTTTTATGATTCCAACTTTTATTCATGGAACCATTTATTTATTTATTTATCTGTTGTCACTCATATGTGTATAAATCCAACATTAAAGATCCATAACTTTTCATACATATATATATATTTTTTATACTGACGGTCATTGCCTGAATTTGAAATTGTTAAAAATTGGCATGGTTAAATGATATTTTAAGTTAGAAATGAACTCTAATTCTTAAAGAAATTAAAAGGAAGATAGTTTGTCCGAACTCATTGGATATATCATATATAATATCACTTGATCTTTTTTTTTTTTTTTGAGTAAAAACTTAAGATGTACAGAGTACACAATAATGTTTGTCGCAAGTGATAGATCAATAAACAAAGTAGCTCCATCAACATTTAAGAACCCATGGTTGAGTATCTTCAATTGTACAAAGAGTTGCTCAAGTAGGACCTAACCTAGCCACAAAATGAGCAACCGGATTATCCGATCTATATATGTACGCACATGTGTAAATAAACATCTGCGGAAAGACAATGCAATGCATAAGAACCCTTGGTTGAGTCTCTTGAAGATATGATCTACAAACACCAATGTGTCCAACTTGCATGATTAGATTTTAAAAAAAAAAGATTTGGATGAACTTGATGCGAGAGATCGATGTTGTCTATCCTAGATTATTCTTATAGATGAGAACTTGAAGTTCAATATCAAAGAATTCGTGTTAGAGAATGAATGACCCAGATGTATCAAAGGGTCAGTAACATGGTTAACTTATCTAAAACATGCGAAATGTGGACTTTATGAAATTTCTATACATCTGGTCAGGAGTTTGAGATAATGATCTCCACTTCTCGGGGAAATTAAAAAAACTGAGATATATATACGTTTTATCACAAAAAACAGAGTATAATTAGTTTTACATTTTGAATATATATCTGGCCAGTATGCCTTTGCAGGCACCAAATATCAGATGGACCAAGTGCCTCCTTACTCCTACAGACCTCAATACTCTATAAAATGCAACTCCACTGCCTCCCCCATGGTTGCAACCTGCCCTGCAAACTACCCTCCAATATCCGAGCAACGAAACACATCCATAGCACAACCCACGTGTCCCGAGTACATGAGGTGGATCCACGAGGACTTGAAACCGTGGAAGAAGCAAGGGATCACAAGGGAGATGGTAGAAGAGGCTGAGAGGAGGGATACCTGGCGTTTCAGGCTCACCATAGTCAATGGGACCGCATATGTTAAGACATATGGTTATGCCTTCCACACTCGCGACACTTTCACCTTTTGGGGCGTGCTCCAACTCCTCAAGCGCTACCCTGGGAAGCTCCCCGATGTGGACTTGATCTTTCTGTGTGGAGACAAGACTTCGATTAAGAAGAATGCGTACAAGGAAGACGAGGCCCCTCCTCCGTTGTTCCACTATTGTGGGTCGGATGATGCTTATGATATTGTCTTCCTTGACTGGACCTTTTGGGGTTGGTAATCACCATTCCTTCATCTTTTCTTCACTATAGTATATTACTATCTGCATTTTATGTTGTTTGATTTCTCTCTTTACTTTTGATGTGCGATAAACATCCTTGAATTCCATCACACATGAGCAATAGTTCACTACAAGTTTAAAATACGAATTGATTCAGAGTAATGGAATTATGTATTGCAGGCCGGATACCAACATGAAGCCATGGGAATCATTGAAGAAGGATTTGGAAGATGGTAACAAGATGAAGAAGTGGACGGAGAGGGAACCCTATGCTTTTTGGAGAGGGAACTTGCTCATGGGGGATAGAAGCAAACTTCGCGAGTGCAATTCCACAAAAGATTGGAATACCCTTATCTACCAACAGGTTGATCCCTACAAACCTTGCATGGTTGTTCATGAGTGATTGTTTAATTGAATGCATACTCATTTGGGAGTCCCTATTGATCAGTTTATAGTACAAGGAGTTAATCCATATCGATTTAATTTCAGGATTGGAAGAGGGAGATTCAAGAGGGGTTCAAGAACTCAGACTTGTCGAAACAATGTACGCACAAGTACAAGATTTACATAGAGGGTATTGGGTGGTCGGTTAGTAAGAAGTACATCTTGGCTTGTGATTCCATGAACTTGGTGGTTAAGCCATTCTACTACGACTTCTTCACAAGAACCTTAGTTCCATTGAAGCACTACTGGCCTATTGATCCCAACAACTTGTGCAAATCTATCAAGTATGCAGTAGATTGGGGAAATGAAAACCCTAATGAGGTATATCAGAATTTCACACTTAAAATTTTATCTGATTTTATCAATGTGCTTTGAGCTATGAGAAGCTATAATTAAACTTAATTTAATTGCAAAATGTAGGCAATGCAGATTGGGATAGAAGGTAGCAAGTTCATACAAGACAATATTACAATGCAAAATGTATACGACTACATGTTTCATCTCTTGTCCGAGTATGGGAAGTTGTTGAGGTACAAACCAACCGTGCCTGTGGGTGCAATGGAGCTATGCTCGGAGACTTGTGTGTGTGCTAGAAGTGAATTAGAGCAGGCTTACAAGGTAGAGTCTATGGAATCGGGGAGTGCTACGAATGGACCTTGTACACTTCCACCTCCTTTCAATGAATTTGAAGCCAAGGCTCTTAAGGAGGAGGCTTCCAAAGGTTTCATGCAAGCTAAGGCTTGGGAGACCACTAAAGAAGCTAGTATTTGAAAGCACATCCAAAAGAGGTAATTATATGGAAGAGTAGAGATGAGATCATGGGTATGTTTGGCAAAAGCAAGTAGCTTTTCGGAGCTTTTGGTTTTGATATTCTATAGTCTTAAATGAAATAAATATACGATTTTAGTTTAATTAGCTTTTGAAAGCTTTTGAAATCTAAGCTTTTCAACAGCTATTCACCCAAGCTTTTCGGAGCTTTTGGTTTTTTATTCACAAGTTTTTAACAGCTACCCTAACAGCTAGGTTTACCAAACACTGTACTAGCTTATTAACATATATTTAACTCAAATAATCAACAGCTTCAGCTACCCAACAGCTTCAGCTCCTCCAACAGCTACCATTTTGCCAAACACACCCCATGTGATCTCTAAATCGAGATATATATATATATATATATATATGTACCATAGAAAGCATAAGCTTATTTGTCAATTAGTTACCCATGCCATATGTGCAGACTAGTAATTGCATTAATATGTGAGATTAATTAGTTAGTTGGTTAGAAAAATAATGGCTTGCGCAGTTGGTTTGTTTATGAGGGTTTGGCTAGATTTATTGATTCTCTAGTTTGTATACATGATATTCTCCCCCACTCGATAATAGAGTCATCATCTCTCTCTATCTCTATCTCAACATGGTAAATGATGTCCAGCCCCACAATTGATTTCCCAATGGTCAATCTCTCGTTCCTCGTTTTCTTTTCTCTTTTGATAACCCATTTTTTTAAGCAACTCAAGGACAAGTTGTGATCAAGGAAAAAAAAACCGATTCATAAGGCCCGATTTTTAGAGAGAAAAAACGAGCTTGGTAATTACCTTCTGGAAATGAAGACCTAGGAGTTTGAGTTCTCAAGTCTTTTAAGCGGGAAAGAATCGTTTCCTAGATAATCAAATCGCTCAAAGTTACTTTCGACACGACGATCGAATAGTAATAGTAACCAAATTTATCGCGAAAAATCCAATCACGAACGAACAAAAGTAGTCAAGTCATGCAACGAACGAACCAGAATAACCAAGATATCTTACAAACTTTATTTCGGGTTATAATTATACAGGTATTATCTGGCCTATTCTCATAAAATAGGGAACACGCCATCAAAGTAATGTAATAAAGATGAATGATTTTCTAGAAACGCTTCACCAACACTCCAAATTTATTCACAAATTACCCTGTAAGAGGTATTCACAAATGATCTATTATATATATGAGATGATTCTGGTGTATATACCTCTTAGGCTCCAGATTTTCTAGAAACCGTTGGGTAAGAGTGATTGGATCACAATTTCAAAACCTTTGCTTCCTCTTGCTCAATATTGTTCTCACGTCGAAATAATCCAAACTCATTAACACGTACCAAACCCTTACCTTTCTCAATAAAGTTAAATCAACATCAAGAAGCCTTGAAGAGCATATGCAAGATCGGACTTACAACACGACCTGGTGGTTCTCCGGAACCGTCACGCATCAGGTTTATTTTGGGGCTTTAGTGTGGATCAAATCAACTAATTTGTTGATTGGATAAAGTGAAGAATTGGGCATTGTCTCAATAAGATGTCAATAATGCTTTCTTGTATGGGAGACTTGATGTAGTATAAATAACATATTTGCCTCCTCTTTGTTACGGTAGTTTCAATGGGTGACATTGAAGCGCCCAGTCGCCTAGAATAAGGAGGGTTACATGTTCTTTAAAAGAGTCTTTATTATGTCAATTCAGGGTATATCACCCTTGCTAAGCCAGGTTAAATGTGTTAAACCGAGTTCTTGGTGTAGTTTAGTGTAAAAGCTTGGTTTTGATGTAAGATCCAAGCCAGAAATGGCTAGATCAAAGAAGAAAATGAGCTAAAACAAGCAAAGATCAATAGAATAGTAAGGATATCAAATGAAGCCATTGCTTTTTTAGGGTTTTCCTTGCAGCTCAAGCTGCTGTAAATGTCTCTCACCCACTTTTGAGAATCTGCAGATCCTTCAGGAACAAGTCTAACACATGACCCATCAATGAAAACAAACTTATTTTTAGCACCTAATGCCATCATCACTGCCCTCATCCATGGCAAGAAATTAATCCCATCAAAAACAGTAGTGACTAATTGTGCCCCTGGATGATCGGAATTAGCTTAGAAAAGAGGATCACCAAAATTACCTTGCAACTCATTGGATGATCGGAATTAGCTAAGAAAAGAGGATCACTAAAATTACCTTGCAACTCATTGTTAGCCAAGACAGACTGAGGTGGTGGGTTCTGTTGTGCCATCATAAACAATGATCAGCGGAAACAAGCCTGCATCTCTGGTATTGCATGCAGCTCTGATACCATGTGGGCCCACATACGGGAGACACGAACAACATACAAACCCAACGGGGTTTCATCTCAAAACCAATTGGCAATGAGAGGAGTAGTCCATCATACTTATATGTTGCTCATGACATGCCAATATTTTCAATGTGGACAACCCCATATTCCAACATTTAGTTTTATTCATTCCAAGCAATTCAAGACCATTCATTATTTGTTAAGGAGGTGTGTGAGTTTAATTTTTCATATTTGTTTATATATTATTACATTGGACGGAACACCATTCAATTTCAATTTAAATACTACAAATTTAAAAACTAAAAAATGAACTCGAAACATCGAGTGGTGTCAGGCTCTCGGCCTTCGGCTCAGTATTATTGGGGCTACAAGGTTGCCGATTAAAGGGGACTACTTGACGATTATTAACTCATTGAAAGGAGTTTGGAAGTCCTCTTGGAAGGTGGAAATGTTGATCGCATATTTGCTCCTCCTTCTGCAATATTTTGATGGTGTTGAGTACTCTCATATCTAGTGTCTATAGGTAAGTCAACTATGCTGCGGATTAAGTAACTCGTCTCTGACTTTCATTTGAACCTGCGTCCTTGTCTTTTCATCACTGTTAGCATTATATTATTTATACATGTACAGTTACCATTGTACCCTCAGGGTTTTCACCCATTGATATATATATACAGGAGTAGGCCTCTGAGATCCGTTAAGGACTCAGTTCTCCAAACACTTACATGATATCAGGCTTTTGTGTGAAACCCTAATTTTGTTTCACAACTAACGATCCACTACGCCGCCGCAGCCCCAAGCTGCCGCCGCCGCAATCCCTAGCCGTCGCCGCCAGCCGCCGCCGCCGCCTCCCCCTCCTGCCGCCGCCGCCGCCCCCTTGTTCCTTCTTTCTCCCTTCCGCCGCAATCTCCCACCTCTTCTCGATGTCTACCGACGAAATAGCCTTGCAATCCAGGGAGGACACTCGGCCTAGCCCTTCGCCGTACTGGCCTCAGCCCTGGACCGGCTACCCGCTACCCTACCTGCAGCAACCCTACTGCTACCCGGTTCCCAACCCTCCACCGCAGGCGCTGTCTACAACACAACCAGCGGCGTCGTTGTCGCAACCCACGACCCCTTTGGGTCTTCAGCAGCCGGACGGAAATTGGTATATGGATACCGGGGCCTCTTCTCACATGACGAACAATCCAGGTAACCTACAAACTGTTTTTAATTCTAGCACTTTGCCTTCGGTTTATGTCGGGAACGGAAATCGTATTCCAATTGTTGGTTCGGGCCCTGCTACCCTACCCTCTAACTATCCTTTGAAACTCAACAATGTGCTCCTTGCCCCTGCCATTGTCAAAAACCTTATCTCCGTTCGCCAATTCACCATCGATAATCACGTGGCGATTCAATTTGACTCGTTTGGTTTTCTTGTGACGGATTTACGTACGTGGCGAGTGCCGAGGCTGAGTATCGTGGTGTTGCCAATGCCGTCACTGAGACCTGCTGGCTCCGCAACCTTCTCTGCGAACTCCGGGTTCCCCTTCGATCGGCTACACTGGTCTACTGCGACAATGTCTCCGCTGTTTACCTATCGTCGAACCCAGTTCAGCACCAGCGGACGAAGCATATCGAAATTGACATCCATTTCGTCAGAGAGAAGGTCGCCCTAGGCCAGGTCCGAGTTCTTCATGTCCCTTCCGCACATCAGTATGCGGACATTTTCACAAAAGGCTTACCTACTCCTCTTTTTACTTCTTTTCGTTCCAGTCTTGCTATTCGCTCACCTCTAGCTGCGACTGAGGGAGGATGTTAGCATTATATTATTTATACATGTACAGTTACCATTGTACCCTCAGGGTTTTCACCCATTGATATATATACAGGAGTAGGCCTCTGAGATCCGTTAAGGACTCAGTTCTCCAAACACTTACAATCACGAGTTGTGTGCTCTCGTCCACAAAGATGCTCTCAGGTAGTAGTCCAGCAGGACCTAACACAATTCGAACTATTGCCCTAAAATAAATAAATATATATATATAAAACATTGCAGGAATAGTTAGAGCTGGCAAAATCCGACCCGAACCCAAAATCCGACCCGGTCGACCCGGAAACCGATTGTCTTAAACACCAACCTAACCCGACCCATTTTGGACCCGAATCCGAATAATCGATAACCGAAACTCACCCAAATCCGAATAAACCGAACCCGATTCAACCGAAACCCATTAAGACTCGAACCCGTTATAACTAAAACCCGAAATAACCAAAACCCGAGACAACCAAAATCCGAGACAATCGAAACCCGAATGACCGAAACCCGATAGTCCGATACAACCGAAACCCGAACCCGACCTAACTGAATGACCAAATTATTAGACATTACCCGAAACCCGACTAACCGAACCCAAACCCAACCCGACCCGCCTGATTGTAGGGGTGTTATGTGAACACGAGTAGCTCGAATTCGACTCATACTCGCTCGGTAAAAACTCGACTCGAGCTCGTTCATTTTCTAAATGAGCCGAGTATGAGCACATTTTTTTAGCTCGGTCCAAAACTCGACTCGTTCGAATTAAACTCGAATAGCTCGAATTTTATGGAATTTCTAAAATTTGTTTTATGTTATTGCATAATTAACAAGTAGAACCGTCTAAAGCTCGAAAAAAGCTCGACTCGAGCTCATTTATTTTCTAAACGAGCCGAGTATGAGCACATTTTTAAGCTCGAGTCAAAATTTAGGCTCGGCTCGAGCTCGTTCATATTATAAATGAACTGAATATGAACCCGCAATACTCAACTCGTTCGACTCGAATAACAGCCCTACCTGATTGCCACCTCTAGGAATAGTGAGCATCCGGTTGATCCAATATCTTCTTAGGCCGAAGGGTGAGAAAAATAGTTGAAGAGTGGAAATGCAGTGCGTAGGCGCGCATCGGTATTCCTCAACACCTCAACTCCTTCCAGATAGAAATCCAATTTCAGTTTTCCGAACGAGTTTCGCAATTTCTCAACCTCCAGCCTTCAGAAATGGCGACCGCCTTGAAGCCAGTGAAGGGAGCAGGCTATTTCCACCACCTAATGTCAAATCCATCACAAGCACCTCGAATCCCTTCGTCAAACACTGCGTCAAGCTTCGCCAGAGCTCTTCTTATCGCCACTCCCATGGCTCCGTCCTCGTTGTCGGATCTACTCCCATAAGGTCTCGTCTCTTCCTCGCTCCCACTTTCAATTTAGGTTATGTAGGAGTGCTAATTGGAGAGCAAATCGATACTTGTATGTGATAATTGTAATGCTTTCTTGAAGGGAGATTTGCCAGTTCCACGCGTTAAACAATGAGAGAAGTGAATTAATGGAATGTTTGTTCCTGCTCGACGGGGCAGAGATTCCTCAAGGGTTGGATGATGTTCTTCCTGTTCACACGGTTGGTGTGAATTCTACGGTGATGAGCAAGCTCTCTGGTGTTCAGTCGACGGAATCAATTGATGCAATTGCTCTGATGAGGATCCCTTCGAGCTTTGTGAATCTATGCAATGGTCAAGTGGAAGAAGATTGCTTTGGATGGTTACCGTCCTGTCACCGAATTCTAGTCCTTGAAGGGATCCAGGTGTTGTTTCTTGCTTACATTGTTTGTTATATATATATTATTCTTATTCTGCAATCGCTTTGATAATGGTTGCTTCTTGTATCCTACCCTGGTACCCTTTTAACACCTTAATTCATCTGTATGATAGATATCATTGGTTTAAACTCAGTTATTTGGGGTGCTGGGAAAAAGTATTGTGGTTGCTTGGGATTTTATACAAGGACTTGAATCTGCTGAATGAATCTAATTTTCTGAATGATCTTCAACACATAATTAGCAAGTTATAGGGGTGATTTCTGTCATATTATCAGAATTGTAGCATTGGGAGCTAGCAATATAAACCCAGGTTTATTTTTCTAAATGTTTTCACCATTGGCTTTGACATATGATTGGGTAGAACAGTGCCCTTTGCACCTGAGCTTCATATGAATCAGTGAAAGAATTTATATTTTTTATCCCTAATAAGTGATAACTATCTCCATCTGATTCACTTACCTTCTGTATCTGAATTCATCTTTGCACTGATGGATGAATGTTTCCCATTTCTCATCATTTTTGTATGCATTTTGGTATTTTGTAGGATCCAGGAAATCTTGGTACATTGCTAAGATCAGCCCTAGCCTTCAAATGGGTAAAGACTGCATCTTTACAATGTCGAATATTGTCTTTGTGTAGTTCATCATTATTATTTGGTTGGTTACACAAAATTAAGTTTTGCTTAACATTGATAACTATATTAAGCATGAACTTTTGCCATCTGAATTCCGAAGATAGAATCGCTGCAGAAACTAATGCATTTTGATATTACTTGTCTAGTTGTCTTCCCCTATTCCCTTTCTTCTTTTTGGCTTCCACTCTTCTAATATACCTTATTGTCAAATATAGAGTGGTGTGTTCTTGCTTGATGGGTGTTGCGATCCATTCAACGAGAAAGCTCTCAGAGCAACCAGAGGGGCATCCTTTCATCTTCCCATAGTTTGTGGCAATTGGGTTCATCTAGATGCTCTCAGAAATAGTCATCAAGTGAAGATGCTGGCTGGCCATCCTCATTGCACCGACCCACTGAAGCCCTCCTTTGTGCTTTCACAATCTCTTGCAGACTCACTATCCAATACGCCATTGTGCCTGGTTCTGGGCAGTGAAGGGGTTGGAATATCAGAGAAATCCAAGAAGACTTGTGAGCTGGTCAGCATACCCATGGCAATGCACTTTGAGTCTCTCAACGTTGCTGTGGCTGGAGGAATTTTCATGTTTATGCTGCAGCAGATTGATAAACTAGGTCACTGAGGTAAGATTTTCATATTTATGCTGTAGCAGATTTGGATTTATGAAGTTCCAACAAAATGCTAGCAATATCTTAAGGCAAACATTTAAAAAGGAATTAAACTGCATTCTCCTTTACGTGAAAATATGAAATGTACACATTTTGAATTTTCTAGATTTTAAATTTTTAATTCACCCCAAAAAGAAATCTGAAAAATGGAGCTCCTGCCTGAATATTCAATCTACAAACACAAGGACCAGTACTCAGGTTCTGGCACAGTGGCACTTGCGAGTCAGCATGTAGCCAAACCTAGAGTTGATAAACTATACTTTCTTAGTTCTAAGACAATGGGTGCACAGGAGATGTTAGCATACGGCCTTCTCATGCCATTAAAGTAACTGTCACGAATCATCTCAAGTACAAAAAATAGAGCAGTAACAAGATCGTTTATTGCAAGGCATTAATCAGCTCAAGCAGCAAAGAGTAAGAGTAGCATACAAGTAATTGCATTCTACTTCCATCCACTAGTAATTTGGGATCTTTTCAGCTGCCAAGCTTAGGCACAGGTGATGACCTTTGGATAGGATTGTTAACTTCTTGACACAGTGGTTTTCCTTTGTATTTGTTTGTTTATAGCTGAATCTTGTTACACAATAGCATCATTTTGTTACTTAACTCGATGTTCTACGACTTTTATGTGTTGGTTGTGACTGAGGCTGCGATTAGTTGCTATTGTGTCTATGACAGTTTCAGATTAGATAGAGAATGCACCAATGTGGGGATGTACCAGAACAAGGATAGTGACAGGAGAAAAAGAAAAAACATCCAGGTCTGGTTGAACATAGATAGCTGGAAGGGGAGTAAGAGTAATACTAAACTATTAGAAAGAGTATACCAGCAATGATAACATGTTGAACTTTCTAGATTTTAATTCAGCCCAACATCAAGTGAGTTAATTATTCTATTCATAACAATGATAACACCAGCATTGGGAGATCATCAATCAATCAGGCATTCAATGATCTATACCAACATCTTGCATTCATATGTACTGCACCAGCAATGGAAGCCAAGTCCCTTAATCCTTCTGGTTTTAACTCATACAACTCAGTCAGATGTTCATCGGTGTAAGTAAACTGAGTCAATCACAAATGCGGCCACCACCCCTTCACGCACTTCCTTGACGGATATATCAGCATAGAAGGATTTCACTAGATCTTCCTCAATGTAAGCATGATTCTTGTGCATGCTCACCAAATCCTGATATTATAGCAACTTCTTCACAATATGCAAACTCCTTAAATTACTTCTTGTCCCACGCTAACCGAGGAATAAGCTGAGAGTCCTCCTCAACCAGGGGTGGAGCCAGAAATAAATCGAAGAGGGGACTCAACTTTGTTGTCGCCTGTTGGAATTTTTTTTGCATATATATGAGATATAATTTTTTTTAAGAATATATTAGGAAAAACATTAAATGTGATTTAAATAGCTAAGAAGGGAAAAAAAATTCCACAAAATAAAGCTATTGTGCTTTGGACACAAGACCTCATGATTTTAATTCCCACCTTGTACCAACGCACACGCATATATTTTTCCTCCAAGCCAGGGGCCCAGGCCACCTCATACCCCCTTGCTCGCTCAACATATCTTTTTCAACTTTTGTCCCCCAAGGACAAACTCCAGACCCCTTCTTGGTCTGAGAGAGGGAGTCCGGACCTTGGTCTGGGAGTAGACTTGGCCTTAGGTACATCTTCATATCCAACCAACTACCCCTCTTTGCATCGAATTATCGTCATCTTCTTTGGAGGCTTGGGCGTTGCATATTGTTCTATTACTTCCTTTCCTTTTCTCTTACAAGACTCATTGCCCTTATGTGAGTCAGCAATGTCCTTTACTGACTCATTCATGCCACTTTTATGTCATTTTTACTCTTCCCCTCTTTTACCATAATTAATTAGACCCTACCTCCTTTGGCAACTCGTCTACTACATTGTCAAGGGTTTCCTATATCTTCTCTTGTGTGAGACGCATATTCAAATCATTTTCTAATATACAAGTGGCCTTCTCAAGCAAATAATTGGCCGGAGATATATCATGATAGATTTATTTTATAATATACTCCGTATTTGATATTGTTGTATTAAGGTAGAATCATTGCTATTATTATAAATATTAGATAGAAGTATATCTTTGGTAGGGTTAGTTTATCGATATCTTTATATTACTTAATCCTCAAGCATTGCAATCTTCATATATAAAAGTTTTAATAATAACATTCTAGGTGTGGCTTTCTCCCGCCAATTGTGAGTTTTACCTTCTCAGTTTCAAAAAGTTCGACTTCCATCCTATATGGATCAACTGGGTAATGACATGTGTAACGACATCCTCATTCTCAATTTTTGTGAACAACAGCTCAGGGAAACAGTTCAAACCAAATAGGGGGATCCGTCAAGGAGACCCTCTTGCTTCCTACATTTTTGTCATAGTCATGGAAGGATTAGCAAGAGAATTGCACAAGGAGGCTCTACTAGAAGATGCACATGTTGGGATTAAACTCCCCAAAAATGGTACTCTTCTACATTTCCTTACATTTGCAGTTGACACAATCATCTTTGCTAAAGCTGCTCACACTAGTCTTAATACCATTCAGAATATGATCAATAACTTCTCCAACCTATCAGGACTAACCAACAACAGCAACCCAGTATATCTCGCAATAAAGCAAGGTCTGGGGGTGAGGATGTACGCACTCTTTCCCCGAACAAGTCGAAAGAGTGTTTCCAATAGAACCAAAACAATAAGCCACATAAATCACATGGAGACAAGATAGACAGTAGAAAAGGAGGCAATATGAAGCTGGTAAGAAGGTTGACAAGAAGCATAAACGATAGGACTCAGCGCCCAGGCTCTAACTACTAAACATCAGGAACCCGAATGCACCTCCTCTAATGGTCTCTATCCAATGCCATATCCTCCGAAAGGTTCAGCAAATTGAAGTCCTGACAGATAAGCTCCTTCCAGCTCTTCTTCGGCCTACCTCTTCCCTTACAAATAACACCAAGCTCCAAGCTCTTCTTTGGCCCATCAAGACTAACCATCAACTACAATTAAAGCTCTCTCCAGTGCTAAAAAAATGTCACTCAGAATTTACCACGAGATCTAGCCCAGCACATGGGAATCCCGATCTCTAGTACCCTTAAAAAGTATTTAGGTATTCCTCTCATTAATGGACGTATAAAAAAACATGATTATCTGCTGTCATGAGGTTGTTTGCTGTCATATTATTTTTGCTGTCATAAAATTCGTTGGTTTCATATCTTACAACTGTGAGAGAGGTTTTGTTTGCTTTTGGATTTAATTTGGTGGGCAAATGTAACGAGTGTGGGCCGGGCTAGGACAATTGGTGTTGTGCCGGGCGTGGGCCTTAATGGGTTTATTTGAGTGGGTTTGACTTTTCTACCCCAATCCGGTTTGTGGTCCTCCGATAATGGGTTTTGGCTCCCTTTAAAATAACATATAAAGATGTGAGTGGGCTTATATGTTATTTTATTGTGGTGAGCTTAGATCCTTTCTTTTTTTTTTTTTTTTTGGTCTAGGCTTAGATCCTTTCTATTTCGGTGCCATTAAAGTGGATTGGGGTAGATAGTGTAGTGGAAAATAGAGGGATAGATCCTTAGAGTACGATTGTTTCTTTTACGGTAAGACCCCTTGTTTGGACTTTTTTTTTTTTTTTTTTTGTTCTCTTGGTTTAACCACCATATCTATATATTTACCTTTTTAGGACGTATAAAAAAACACAGTTTTCGAAGAAGCCAGTTAAAACCTTAAAAAATAACTCTTCAAATGGAAGGCTTCTAATCTTTCCCATGCAGGTAGAGCGGTACTAATTCAAGCTAATCTCATTTCCAAAACCAACTACCTAATGTAAAACTTTTTACTTCCTAAAGAAATTCTCAATCAAATAGATCAGATAAATAAGAACTTTTTCTGGAATGAGCTCCATTCAGAAAGATACACCCCACTCATAAGTTGGGATAACATCTGTAAAAGCAAGTTGCATGGTGGCATGGGCATAAGAAAGGCAGAAGAATTAAACATAAGCCTTCAATTTAAATTACTTTGGAAACTATACTCTAACGAAGATAACATCTGGGTTCGAGTTATAACAGAAAAGTATTTGCAAAATGAAAGTATCAAAGAACGATCCAACCAGGCTATCCCTTGGCAATTTGGCAAGCTCTTATCCTTAAGGGACCAATTCGAAAAAAAGGTCTTTTTTGGCTAACAGGAGATGGCAACTCCATGAATGTCTAGCATGATCCCTAGAGATTCCTCAATTCAGCCTTAAATCCATGATGGCGAATAATGATTCAAATATGAAGGTAAACCAACTGGTTACTGCACCAAAAAAGTGGAATGATCGAGCCTCTCATTAGCCACTTATTTCCCCAGGACATAGTTAGCTAAGAGCATTTTATCCTTACAAAATCCCAGCTTGGCAAACTCTGGACAAACTAATTTGGATGACTGATCCAACCAGCAAGTTCACCACAAAGTCTTCCAAAAAAATCTTAAATAACCAAAGTCAAAATATAGATAACTACAGTTGGATATGGGGACTAAATCTACCTCCCCGCCTTATAAACCCGGTATGGAAAATCAAAGTGGATGGTTTGCCAACAGCTACTAGGCTAAACAAATATGTCACCAAAGTGCCTAGCCTTAGTTCACTCTATGATCAAAGCAATGAAGACTCTACTCACTTATTCACAACTTGAGCACTCTTTTGCAAGGGGACTAATAGCGCAGTATGAACAAACCACGGGCAAATATTTTAGCAGCTCCTTTGCACAAGGTCCTCTCCATGAAAATCTTGAAACAAGCAAGCAAGGAAACCATTTGAGGAGCTAGTTGTCATCTGGCAGACAATTTGGGAAACCAGGAACAACGTAATCTTTAGGAAATTGAAGCCTGACTCGATGGGAAATTTAATCCATCGAATCAAAACAAGCTTGCTAGACTGGAATCAAGCTAATAGTGATAAAAACAAAAAAGCAAAGAATAAAGCTAAGAGTCCAAAATAAAATGGACCAGACCACAAGGAACCGTCTACAAAATCAATGTAGATGGTTCTGTCAAACCCACTGGCGCTTGCCAAGTGGGGGGAATCATTCGTGATTCTAAGGGCCATGTAATTGACATTTTCCATTAGGAAGTTAGGATTGGTTCTGTAATCCAAACGGAAGCTGTAGTAATTCAGGTCGGTATGCAACAAGCTTTAAGGAACGGGCTAAGGAAGATTATAATAGAAGGTGATAATCAAGAATAATGCGAGCAATAACAAAAGAAGATGGTGTTAGATGGGACATAATGCGTCAAGTAGAGAACATCAACAACATGAGATCAGAATTCGAGCATGTGGAGTTCGGATATATCTTCAGAGAATCAAAGAAAGTCGCATATTATATAGCTAGGAAATGCATCATCAGTGATAGATCCACAATCCCTTTTCATAGGGACCTTTGTACCATCATCCACCAGGATGATCCAAGAGCGTTATTATTATAGCGCATGTAACAGCTCCTATTGCTTGCCTACTGTAAAAAAAAAAAACAAAAAAAACTCTGGGCATACTAATGTAGGTTATGTTCGGAACTTCTTGCACAAAAAGAGCACCTTTGCAACAAGACAAATGAAGAATGAGAAGAGGATGAATTTTTTTTTTTTCCAGAACTATTGGTTTAATTCACCTTATATCGAATAGGTCCGTTAAGGAAGTTAAAAATGCTCTCACATAAAGACATATTATGTTCCGACTATTCGAATATGAATATCTTTTTTTTTTGAAAAGGAAATAATCTGAAATCCTAGACGACAACCGAAGTTCGAAAAAACGAGAGGCTGAAAAATTAACATATGGGCTAACCGTCATGATACAACTAAATAAAAGAAAAATACCAAAAAAAAAACCTGAATACAAAAGATCTCAGCAAAGAGGGCCAGCAGAGAGACAGACGAAGGACACCAAATGAAGACCGCGAATCTGGATATCTGATAGAGTTCGTAGATCACTACTTTTAATTATCATTTATTATTCACGTATATAAAAAATTAATGTTTTTTATACTCCAATATATATCACTTTTAAAAAACGTGTGGCCTAGACTCGGACTCCCGGAGACACTCTGTGTAGAAATATACAAACAAGATCCCCTACTCCACTCTCTACAAATTTAATTTATTTTAATATTTATTTAATCTTAAAAAAAATTTAAAAAATTATATTTATATTCCTAACATCTATTTTTATATATTTATAAAAATTTATTTTAAAAATTAATAAGGCAATATTTTACACAATATAATTATTAAAAATATTAAAACATGATTTTTCAAAATAAATTTTTATAAATATATAAAAATAGATGTTAAGGATATAAATATATTTTTTAATCTATATCTATATCTATATAATACTTTAAATTAGAAGCCTTATGCTGACGTGTCACCTGCTCATTGATTTAGCTGATTTAACCAATTCTCTTTTTTCTACTCTTTATTTTTTCCCTCTCTTACCTTTCCTTCCCTTCAACTAAACCTTTTTTTCTTTTCTCACCTTTTTATTTTTTTGCAATTGATTTTCATTTTTGAAATAACATTGAAATAACCAATGGGTTTATTTCAAAATATTAAATTAATATTAACCTGCAATGGAGTTCATTTTGATTGAGCTTATTATATCTTTATTTTATGAGTTTATTTGTATAATTTTAATTTAAAATATTAAATTAATATTTTATTTAATTGTATAATATTATTTTATTTTTAAAATTTATTTAACTATATTAGTTTTTTTTAAATTAAATAAATGTTAAATTCATTTGATGGATTAGGGAAGGGAGTAGAAAATCCTTAGTGAGAACTGAGAAGTAGAGGTGGCAAAATCTGACCCGACCCGAAAACCCGACCCGACTCACCCGAATCCAAACCCGACCAAAACCCGAAAATCTGGAGTCATTCATAACCCGAACTCGAGACCGAACCCGACCCGACTCGAAATAGACCCGAACACAGATAAACCCGACCCGACCCAACTCTGAACCCGACCCGACCTGAAATGGTTATTTAACATCAACATTTTAATACTTGAATGTTAAATGTTTTTTATTTATTTTAATAAAAGTTTATGATTATACTTTAACATATAAAACACTAATTATTTTGGTTAATTGTTATCATATGAATAAGAACCCAAGTAAAATCAATAGATAAGCAAATAAGTCAATGCGTCAAGTAAGTCAACCGCCATACGTACATCAAAACATCGATACATACTACGAGTCAGAAATGCTAAAAGTTCATTAATCGTTGCAGATGATATAGCGTGCAACCCAACAACATATCCTTCCAACAACTACTAAATCTCAATCTCAAATTTCAAATCTCAAGACTTTAAATACATCGAATATTCGAATCAATCGAAGATGAAGTATTTATAAGTTTTATTTATAATTTTGGTTTTTTAAACGTGTTTCTTTTTATAGGTATAACTTATAAGTATAATACTTCTATTGGTTTTCATAACTAAGTGTTAATAATTCTATTAATTTTCATAAAGCTAACTCTTAAGGGGTTTTTCACCTAAAAAATTATATTAGACTGTTAGTGTTAATAATTCTATTAATTCTAGTAGTTTTTGGTTTTCATAAATGGACTTCTTTTTATAATTATAAGTATAATAATTCTATTAAATTCCATAACTATGGGTATGAATAATTCTTTTTATAAATATAAGTATAATACTTCTATTTTTTTGCGGAAAGAATTATTTATATCCAAATCAATAATTTTGTAGTTGTTATTTTATTTTTATCTATATTATTATATTTTGATAGAATTAATTATTTATATCTAGATTTGTTAAAAAATAATAATAATAATGAAAACAAAACTAATGGGCCAAAAGCTAAAAATGAAATGGGCATTGAAAATGATATGGGTCAATGATATAGTCAAACCAAAAATAAGCCCATTTGCAACTTGCTAGTTAAAATAAGGTTAAAACCTAAATGTACAATTAATTTGATTTAATTATAGCACCGATCAATTGTTTTAAATGTTTAAAAAAGGATGATGTTGCCGAATATCGAATTTCCGATTATGAATTTTTTGAAAATCGGTCGACAACCGATGAGTCAATAACAATGAGTGTATTCAACCGAGTCAAAATTACATATTCAAGTATTCAACCGAGTCAAAATCATTTATTTTAAGTAAATTACATATTTAAGTATTCAACCGAGTCAAAATCATTTATTTTGAAGTAAATTACATATTTAAGTATTCAACCGAGTCAAAATCAACCTAATTATCCAAACGGGTTGAATATAATTCGACCGAAAACTCAAACCAACTATACCGCTATACCCACTTTGATTCGAAACTCAAATGAGACCGACCCGCCTCTTGACCCGAAAACCGAACGAGACCGACCCGCTTTGACCCGAACCCGAATGAGCATGACCCAACTTAACCCGAAACCGACCAATCTAAAATTCATTATGATCGAATCAAATCCGAACCCGACTCAACCAATACCCGACCATAAATTTTACCCAAACTGATCCGACCCGAGCAAACCTGATCCAAACCCGACCCGAACAACCAACTTGTCAGCTCTGGCCTCTAGTGAGAAGTATAAACTAACTCGATTTTACTCATTAGATGAGTCTCTAGACTCTACTCTTTCCTATGGGTGGGTGGGGCCTACAATCTTTCAAAATACTCGTCGACAGCCGCCCTTCTACTCCATACATATATGTAGATGCCACATCACCACACATAAGTCACTACTCACACGTTATCCATCACACGATTCACACCAATAAGAAGAAAACACATGGCATTTTGTGAAGGACGCGTCACATTTATTAGTCAATTCAGTTTTAACAAAAAAAAAAAACGAAACGAACGCGCAGAGGCAGAGGCAGTGCATGTTTTTGACGTGTTTTTCTCGCCACTGGTTTCAAATCCCTAACAAATACTCCCTCCTTAACAAAATAATTGATCATTTAAGAGTTTTTACACTTCTTAAAAAAGCTACAATTAGAAAAGATGATAGTTAAGAATCAAAAAAAAAAAAAAGGAAAGATGATAGTTAAAAATTTAGCAAATAAATATTATGGAAAAAAATAGACCAATGAAAAAAAAAATATTATGAAAAGTTGAAGTATTAATGAAATTTCTTGGAAATCAAATACAATTAATGAGATAAATTGATAAAATTAGAAAATTTTGTCATTAATTAGGTTCAAAGGGACAAATATTTTATTACAAGAAAAAGTGGGAGTGATTACTAGGATGTCCAAAATTTTGGGCTTTATTACGAAAATGTCCACCCCCTCTCCATATTAGCAAAATGTCCACCCACTGCTGAAACGAAGTTGCTGAAATTGAGTTTTTTTTTTCCCGCGAAATTGAGCTCCTATTTTTTTCCGCGTTGCTTAAACCGAAGTTGCTGAAATTGAGTTTTTTTTCTTTCCGCGAGATTTGAGGTTTTTTTTTTTCCGCTTTGCTGAAACTGCTGAAACCGAAGTTGCTGAAATTGAGTTTTTTTTTTCCGCGAAATTGAGTTTTTTTCCCGTGAAATTGAGTTTTTTTTTTCCGCGTTGCTGAAATCCCGATTTCAACACTGTTGTTGATGCCGAAACCACGGTTTCAACACTGTTGTTGATGCCGAAACCATGGTTTCAACACTGTTATTGATGTTGAAACCCCGGTTTCAGCAATGTTGTATTCACACCAAATACACCAGTACTCTAGTCAATATACACCCGACATTTGTATTCACAATAATTTGCTGAAATTGCACAAAAAAATTCTAGAAAAAGGCTCAATTTGATAACAAAGACTTAATATACACCAGACATTTGTATTCGCAATAATTTGCTGAAATTGCACAAAAAAAAGTCTAGAAAAGTCGGTGATGAAGAGAATATGGACAGTTGGCGGTACAACTACATTGAGAGGAGGAATAGACATGAACCTGGCATTCCTCAAAAAGTCATTGAACAATAGCCGAGCAAAGCTTTTCTGCACAAGCTGCAGTGACAAAAGAAATGGCCAATCTAAGAAATTAAATGTCGTGAAAATTACAAAAGCATATTGTTTGCATAAATTAGTGCCACCATCTCTCTATTTGAGTTTTTTCAACCTGTTTAAAATCTCTTCCCCAATTTCAGCAAATCAACATCTCTCTATTTCAGCAAAAACTCAAATCGAATTTCAGCAAAAACTCAAATCGAATTTCAGCAAAAACTCAAAATTGAATTAAACAGGTTGAAAAACTCACGCTTTAGTGGCGACATAGACGGTGTACAGAGGAGAAGGGAGCCTTGGGGCCTGGGAGAGAGTGGAGAGAAGTGCTGAAATTGGAGACTTGGAGCTCGGGCTTCACAGAGGAGGACAAGCTCCGACGTCGACACCAACGGCACCGTCCCGGCGGCACTGCCTTTGTCGGTGGGCGGCATCAGCGAGCGCTCTCTTTGTTCTTCCTCGCTTCCTCGCTCGCTTAGAACTGGTGGCGTGTCACTCTCGTTATCCAAGAACGACGGACTCGTAGATCTGATTCGGTAGAATCGTGGAGGATCGGAGGCGGTAGAATCGGAGGAGAAGCTTTAAGATCTGAATCGCAGATCGGCGAAATCGAGGAGGACGACCGGATACACGATGACGTCGGAGGAGGACACGACGCCGATCTGTGGTGGTACGACCGATTGATTGAAGTTTCCGCCTTGGATCTCAATGCCAGAACCACTGTCATCGCCAGAACCACTGTCATTGCCACCAGCAAACTGCAATTGATAGTGCAGTGAATGCAATTTCAGCGCACATCGTCTTCTTCAAGCATCAATTACAGAGGGAATTGCTGGAAAATCGATCGATAGATAGATAGATCCAACGGAGAGAGGGCGCGGGAGAGTCGAGAGAGAGGAAGAGATTTCGCTGACCTTGTTCTGTGATTCGCACTATCAATTGCAGTGGAGGCGAGGAAGAGAGCCAGAAACGGACCTTGTACCGATGAAGCGGAGACGGAGGCTGAAGTCAGGAGAGATCCTTCGAGAAGGGCAATTTTGTCCAGAAAAATTAGGGATGGACATAAACTTAATTTGATGAACTTCGGAGACAGTCCCCCAATAAAGGCCCAAAAAATAGCTCGTTGAATAAATTTTCTCGAAAAAGTTGTGAAAAGGCCAATTATTTCGTTACGGATGGAGTATCTACTCCAGTTAACAATATTTAGTGTATTAACTATGTCCATACTCCGTCGTAAATTATTCATACATTTTTTTTTAGGTTTATTCTCGTAATAAATTCAATACGGAGAGAGTTTTAAACCTGCTCAAAGTCTCAAACAGACAATTATATTTGATGCGCATAAATCACAAACTTTTATTTATTTAAAAAATGTATACTCTTGCAATTTTATCTTAAACTCAACTAGTACAATTCCCGCGCCATGGCGCGGCTTTTTAAAACTAAAATATTAATAATATATATAAATATATTATAAAATACTAATAAAAGTTAAGATAATTTTTTTTTTATCATAAATGTATCTTATAATTCTGAAATAATTTTTTTTATATCTCGTCTAAAGTATAATACATAATGTAGATATTTTAAATCACCCAGTAATAATAATATCAATATCATTGTAACTTTTTTAGAAATTTTGAAATCTGAATCATGCATTTAAATGTGATGTGTCACAACTAATAATTATATTCAATGTTTTGAATTACGCTCAATAGTTAGTACATAAATGTGACTTAAGCCTAATGGTTATATTAGATTGAATTCAATGTTTTGAAGTAAGCTCAATTGTTAGTAAATATGTTAAGAATAAAAGAGAATGGAGGATTTAAAAAAATTAATGGAAAAAAAAAGAGAAAAGGAGAAATAAAAAAATCAAGGAAAAAAAAAAAATTGGTCAATATTCCTAAAACTCCTCTAAGATTGACACGTAAGCAAAGTCTTTTAAATTAAGGTTATATATAGAATATAGATATATAGATAGATAGTTAGTACATAAATGTGAGTTAAGCCTAATGGTTATATTAAATTGAATTCAATATTTTGAATTAAGCCCAATTGTTAGTATATATGTTAAGAATAAAAGAGAATGGAGGATTAAAAAAATTAATGGAAAAAAAGAGAAAAGGAGAAATAAAAAAATCAAGGAAAAAAACATAATTGGTCAATATTCCTAAAACTCCTATAAGATTGACACGTAAGCAAAGTCTTCTAAATTAAAGTTATATATAGATATATAGATGGTTATATTAAATTGAATTCAATGTTTTGAATTAAGCCCAATTGTTAGTAAATATGTTAAGAATAAAAGAGAATGGAGGATTAAAAAAATTAATGGAAAAAAAGAGAAAAGGAGAAATAAAAAAATAAAGGAAAAAAACATAATTGATCAATATTCCTAAAACTCCTCTAAGATTGACACGTAAGCAAAGTCTTCTAAATTAAGGTTATATATAGATTGTTAGTAAATATGTTAAGAATAAAAGAGAATGGAGGATTAAAAAAATTAATGGAAAAAAAGAGAAAAGGAGAAATAAAAAAATAAAGGAAAAAAACATAATTGATCAATATTCCTAAAACTCCTCTAAGATTGACACGTAAGCAAAGTCTTCTAAATTAAGGTTATATATAGATTGTTAGTAAATATGTTAAGAATAAAAGAGAATGGAGGATTAAAAAAATTAATGGAAAAAAAGAGAAAAGGAGAAATAAAAAAATCAAGGAAAAAACATAATTGATCAATATTCCTAAAACTCCTCTAAGATTGACACGTAAGCAAAGTCTTCTAAATTAAGGTTATATATAGATATAGATTTAACTAACTAAAAAAACCACGGAACGTATCCTTGTCTGTAATGTGCTATTTGAATTAATAACGTAAGAAAGGTTATTATTTTCAATTATAAAAGTCAAGCAAAAATATAAAATTCAGGAAATGAAATATAAAAATGAGCATGAAATTCCCTCTCCCCATCTCAACTCAGGACAAAAGCAAGTCGTTGGAGATGACAGTCTCCTCTCTTGTTCTTCATTTGGTGGAATTAGAAGTTTCGTGGGAGATGAGTTTTTCCTCTTTTTATTGCTTTCTTCTTCGTCTGCCATTAAAATCCACACATCTTACACCAACTATCCTCTCTTTCAAACCTGTCGTTCGCTAACCAGTAACCCCAACCAGCAGGTCTGAATTTTTCTTCCTCTTCTTCTTCTCTTTTTTTTGATACATCTATCGGTCTGAATTTGATCGGATAATTCCAATTGCCTATTTCTCTACCTGGTCTCTTTCTCTTTCTTTTCGGTTTCAGCAATTCACCAGTTTCATTATTTCACTTTCTGCATATTCGCTGCTTCGGTGATGATGTGTTTGTTTAGAATCTTGTACGAATTTGCTTCCTTTGTTCTATTTATTCTCTGTTTCGTTCTTTAGGTAGATTCTCAAATTCAATTGAAGAGTATCTCTCCTTTTACCTTTTTCCCCTTTACGCATCTTCACTTTTGAGTTTTGTCCCCCCATTTTTAGGTCTTAGTCAAGTTATAAGCAAATTCTGCCTGATTTTGGGGTAATTGATGGCTAAATTTTGGGTTCTTGATCTTAATTGATTGGTTTGCCTCTCCAATTAGGTAGTTTCGAACAAAGAAACATCAACTACCATGGCGTATCTGATTTGTATTTCATGGTATTTTATGTGTGTCTGCTGAAATCATCATACACATAACTGTCCAGGGAAGAACAAAATTTGGTCTCTAATACTTCACTTTCACAATTCCCGGAATCAATCTATACTAAATCAGTTATCAGATGCTTCAATTACTTGTTCTGAAAGTTCAATTTCGTTCTATGATCAATTGTTCTACTAGGAAGTTTTAAGAGGTGTTTGGTTCTGATTTCAGGATTAGCACTGACCTGCTCAGTTCATATTTATTTCCTTTTCAATTTCAGGAGTTTTGCTGAGTTTAGATTCCTCAGAAAACCTTCAGTTTCTGCTACCATACAGGGAAAACAGAAATAGCATTATCATTAAGATGAACAATCTTAAGCTTGGAGTTGAGGTGATAAGCGCCCATGACCTATTACCCAAAGACGGGCAAGGATCATCCAACTCGTATGTTGAGCTACGATTTGATGGACAGAAGTTCCGCACCACCATAAAGGAGAAAGATCTCCACCCTGTTTGGCATGAGATGTTTTACTTCCACATCACCGACCCAAGCAGGCTATCCGAGCTGACTCTCGAGGCCTCGGTCTTCTGCTACAACAAGGAAAGCCAGTCCAATCACTTCCTTGGCAAAGTCCATGTCGCGGGCACTTCGTTTGTTCCTTACGGTGAAGCATTGGAGTTTGCATACCCCTTGGAGAAAAGGAAGATCTTCTCCCGAGTTAAGGGAGAGCTCAGCCTCAAAGTCTTCCTCACCAATGATCCTTCCATTCGTGTGTCGAATCCACTGCCGGATGTGGACCTTTTCTCAGCTCCCATGGATCAGAATACTTACCAGGAAAATGGAAATGTGGATTACCAGCCCTCAAGGAAGGACAAAGTGAGGAATTCAAGGAACATATTTCGGCACCTACCGAAAGAGACAAACTCCTCTCAGCCACAACAAATGCAGCCTCCTCCACAGCAGGAGTTTTTCTCTGCTAAGGCTGAGGCTAGTCAGGCCCCGAGATTTGTTCAGATGAGCGGAGGTCCAGCAGGCCAGTCGGTTGACTACTCGATCAGGGAGACAAGCCCTGTCCTTGGAGGTGGACGGGTTGTTGGTGGTCGGGTTATTGGTGCTGGATATAATAAGCCATTCAGCACTTATGATCTGGTTGAAAAGATGCACTTCTTGTACATACGAGTTGTGAAAGCGCGAGATCTTCCAACCATGGATGTTACCGGTAGCCTTGACCCGTATGTGGAGGTGAGAGTCGGGAATTATAAGGGCAAGACGAGGCACTTTGTGAAGAACTCCAACCCTGAGTGGAATGAGGTGTTTGCCTTTGCAAGGGACCGGGTTCAGTCTCATTTCGTGGAGGTCTATCTCAAGGACAAGGATCTTGTTAAGGATGACTTTGTTGGGCTTGTTAGGTTCGAAGTCCATGAGATTCCATTGCGGGTGCCTCCAGATAGTCCCTTAGCTCCCCAATGGTACCGTCTTGAAGACAAGAAAGGGGAGAAGAACAGTAAGGGTGAGCTCATGCTAGCCGTCTGGATTGGGACTCAGGCTGATGAGGCCTTCTCTGAAGCTCACCATTCGGATTCATTTGGTCCTGACAATGTTCCCCTTTCCTCCATACATACGCGCTCCAAAGTCTACCACTCGCCTAGGCTATGGTATCTGCGCGTGAATGTGATTGAGGCTCAGGATCTGATCCCATCCGACAAGGGCCGGCATCCAGATGTTTATGTCAAGGTGCGGCTTGGGAGCCAAATTCAAAAGACAAAACCGTTGCAATCCAGGACAGGGACGGCATTGTGGAACGAGGACATGATGTTTGTTGCTGCCGAGCCCTTTGAAGAGCACTTGCTACTATCTATTGAGGACCGGGTAGGACCCAACACGGAAGAGACGATTTGCAAGCTCATAGTGCCTTTAAACAGTGTCCGAAAGCGTGCAGATGACAAGGGCTTCCCAAGCCAGTGGTACATGCTGCAAAAGCCGTCATCTGATGGCATAGAGGATGTCAAGAAGGACAAGTTTGCCAGCAGATTGCATCTCCGCATCAGCCTTGATGGAGGGTACCATGTATTCGACGAATCCACTTACTACAGCAGCGATCTAAGGCCAAGCTTGAGGCAGCTCTGGAAACCATCAGTAGGAATCTTGGAGCTCGGTATACTAGATGCAGATGGACTACATCCGATGAAGACGAGGGACGGGAGAGGCACAGCTGACACCTTCTGTGTGGCCAAGTACGCCCAGAAATGGATCCGAACAAGGACCATAATCGACAGCTTGAACCCCAAGTTCAATGAGCAATACCATTGGGAGGTGTTCGATCCATCAACCGTCCTCTCCATCTGCGTCTTTGACAACGGACTCATTGGCGGAAACAACACTGACACCAAGGTCGGGAAGATCAGGATCCGAATCTCCACCCTCGAGGCTGGACGCGTCTACACCCTATACTATCCACTACTCGTCCTCCACCCTTCCGGCATCAAGAAGATGGGCCAGCTCCACCTAGCATTGAGGTTCTCCTGCACCTCGACAGTGAACCTAATGCACTTGTACACGAAGCCTCTATTGCCAAAGATGCACTACTCGAAGCCCTTGAGCATTATGCAGACCAACACCCTCCGATCACACGCTACAAACATAGTCGCGACAAGGCTCAGTCGAGCAGAGCCCCCTCTCCAGAGGGTGGTGGTCGAGTACATGTGTGATGTGGACACGCATTTGTGGAGCATGAGGAGGAGCAAGGCCAACTTCTACCGCATAGTCGGGATCTTCCAGGGGCTGATTGCGGTCACAAAATGGTTCGGAGAGATCTGTGCGTGGAAGAACCCCCTCACAACCGTGTTGGTCCACCTCCTCTACCTGATGCTGGTGTGCTTCCCGGAGCTAATCCTCCCAACCGCGTTCCTCTACATGTTCTTGATTGGCCTTTGGAACTACCGGTACAGGCCCAAGCACCCGCCCCACATGGACATGAGGATGTCTTGCGCAGACACATCGTCTGCTGAAGAACTTGACGAGGAGTTTGACACTTTTCCTACAGGAAAAGGGTCGGAAGTTGTTCGAATGAGGTACGATAGGCTGAGGAGCATCGGGTCGAGGATCCAGTCGGTGATGGGGGACGTCGCAGCGCAAGGGGAGCGTGTGCAGGCGCTGCTCAGCTGGAGGGATCCTCGGGCCACATCCATATTCCTGGTGATGTGTCTTGTTGCAGCATTTGTGGTGTACTCGGTGCCATTCCAGCTGCTCGGAGTCGCTGCTGGGTTTTACGTCATGAGGCATCCGAAACTGAGGGGGAAGTTGCCCTCTCCGCCCATGAATTTCTTCCGAAGGTTGCCCGCGAAGTCAGATTGTATGCTCTAAGGGGAAGGAAGGCTGTGGATACATCATACATATATAGTTTTGGTAAAGGAAATGGTATTTGCTCCTTGCTGAGTGTTGTGCTCAAGTGTTAAGGTACTGGTTTTCTTCGTCTTTTTCGGAGAAAGCGGATAGATGTATAATGCAGTATGCTTGATCATACATATGTGTACAGTTTCTCGGCAAGGAAATATGGTTTCGTTTAGCATTAGTTTTTGAGCTACATTATTTGGTACTTAGTTGCTTGTTCTTGTACAACTATATGATAGATACACTGCAGATCATGAAAGGAACTGCTATAAATGATCAATCCATTGAGAATTGTTCGGAAATTGACCTCTCAATCTATTTTTGACATGAATAAGGTAGTCACAAGCAAGGCGGGATTTGAACTCAAAACCTTATAATTCAAACTAGTATAAGTATCCGCAACGGAGATTCGTGTGACTCAAAATGATGCCAGCTCAGCAGCAATTTGGAGAAAGTGGAGAGAGAGTTTTTTGATTCGGCTTAAAAAATGACGGGGGAGGCCAATGGATAATGCGGCTCTTCCAGATTTTTTTTATAGCCAATAGTGTTAAGACACATGGCAGCCCCATTTATTCGTTAAATACATTTTTTTTAAAAAAATTATTTTTTAATACGATTTATTTTTCTCTATCCAATGATACACATTTTGCATATGTTTGGGGAAAAAAAATTATCTAAGTTTACCATATATTAAAGATTTATAGTCACATAACAACATTAACTTAAATCAACATAAACTTACACCATAAAAATACATAAATTTGAACATTAAATAATATTACCCATTACACATAGAACATGAAAACACACACGCATATAATAAAGGGAAAATGGCAGAAAACCACCCCTTAAATATGGCTCTTTGCAGAAAGCCACCTCTTAAAATTGAAACTGCAGAAAACCACCCCGACCTTAAACCCATTTTGTTTGTAAATAGCCACCCACAACTATTTTTTCCGTTAACTTGCTCTTAAAAATGGGGGAAAATCATTTTTACCCCTCCCTTTTAATGTTATTTTAATGAGAGAAAAAGATATGAATTGAAATAAATTAATAAAATAGATTTATCCATCCCTTTTAATATTATTTTAATAGAATGACATACCTTTTTCTCTCAGTAAAAGGGATGGATAAATAGATTTTATTAATTTATTTCAATTCATACTTTTTCTCTCATTAAAATAACATTAAAATGGAGGGGTAAAAATGACTTTTTGCTGTTTTTAACGATAAACTAACGGGAAAAAAAAGGTTGTGGGTGGCTATTTACAGACAAAATGGGTTTAATGGGTAGTTTTCTACAATTTCAAATTTAAGGGGTGGTTTTCTGCAAAGAGCTATATTTAAGGGGTGGTTTTTTGCCATTTTCCCTATAATAAAACATAAAAATATACTACCAACTACACTTTGTTGTACAATTTGAACGGGTGAAATTTTAAAATTCAAATTTCAACGTTTAAATTTCAATTTCAACAAAATTTGAACAAAAACCGGATAGCTGAAATATTCGCCTATAAATACACATGGTATTTTATGATAGAACTCACCCTTTCTTCCATCTTCTACTTCTACAAAAGACTTTGCTCACTCTTCACATCCAAATACTCTCCTCGCCCAAATGGCCGGTAATTTGAAGAGATTTTATAATGAGTCAGGTTCGATGCAGAGGACAAGTATCAACTCAAGCGACTACGCAAAGAGGAGTTGGAAGAGATTTTATACGATGGAAGCCTCGAAGCCATAGACATTCTTCGTCGTAGGATCTCAACTTTGCGTGATAAGAAACACCGACTGCAGAAGGATAATTCAGAACTCAGGTATAAAATTGTTGATAAGGACGACCATGTTCATGAGCTTACGGAAAAAATCTCGGAGCTAGCAATGGAGAACCACAAGTTGAGAGTGAAGATAGGTGTGTAAGCCCAGTCAAACATGACTGTTCTAGGCGGGGCGGGCCGCAAAGATAGGGAAGATCATTGACAAGAGCATGGACTAATATGTTTGTTATCGCTCGATTGTTATGTTTCAAGTATCTTTCATTTCACATCGTATTTTATGTGTTGTTAATTGTTTTATTTAGTTATATGTTTGTTAAGTTGGAGTTTCATTTGATGTGTTATCTTAGGTGTAATGTCGTTTTAATTAATCAATGAAGTTCAACTTTTCTTAATAAAAAAAAAAATTAGTATTGGGTTACATATAGTTAGCCTTATATTTTTTGTTTTCGTGTTTTTTTAGTTTATCAATTTAATAAAATATTTCTAAATTTAATTATGTGCCTTTTTTATTTTAATTATACGTATTAATATTAATAACATCATTAACAAAAAATTTAAGTAAAGTAAATCAACATTTAGCTTAATAAATAAGAGTCGCGCGACTCTCTGTTATGGATGAAAAATGTAAAAAATTGAAAAGTTAGTAGAAAGTTGAAGTGGCAGGAATAGTGGCTGAAATGAGTTTTGATTCGTGTGACTCTCTGTTGCACATGGTCTTAGTATCTATGCAATTGCCCAGCTTTTGAATAAAATCATAATAATGTAACAAACTAATATTATAAAATAAAATAAAATATTAATAAAAATAGCATAAGATTAGAAAGGTATAAAATTGATTGTTTGAAAAACCTATAATTAATGTGGTGATTACACCTCATCAAAAATGGTTCTAATTTCAAAATGTATATATAGATATAGATATTTTAAAATGATGTTATTGGAAAGAAAAAAAATATTTTAAAAATATTTAAAAGATTTAACCAAAGATAATTATATGAAAGTCACTTTGATGAAGGAGAGAAAAAATAACATGTGATATTCTCAACTTTTAATTTAATGTATATGAAGATTTATATATAGCCATATAGGTATATATTATATATTAATTCAATGTTTTGAATTAAATATGTTGGCTAGCAAATGTAGAAAATATTATATAAAAAATTATAATTAATGTGATGATGCCACCATATCAAAATTATTTTTCCTTTAATTTAAATTATATTTTAATTTTAATATTAATATTAATTCAATGTTTTGAATTGACCTGAATGATTAAAAAAGGGAGTTTGTAATGATTTGAAAAAAATTGACTAAAAATATGTTTTCATATGGTAAGGTTATGTGATACATATAAATTGAAAAATTAAAAAAAATACCTAAAATATCTAAGCATAATACAATGACACATGACGGTAAGTGGAATAAGTTTAAGTAATATATAGATTTATTCCCACCTCATAGCGATAAAAATAAACACATTTTAAGATTTATTACTCATTTCAAACTCTTTTAACCCTAAAATTATCAAAAATAAAATGAAAACACTTTTTTTGGGGGGGGGGGGGAAAAAACAATTCTCGTCCAAACCCAGAGGGCTCGAACCGCCCCATGGGGCTCGAACCACCCCATGCTCCGATCCGCCCTTGCTTAGGTAGGTTGTTGTTAAGTTGACAAGTGCTCAAATTTAAGAATCCATCAGTTTTAGAAACAAATGCTCATCTAGTTCAATTAATATAACCGGTAGTGGTAATGTCATAGGGAGACTACTATGACTTGGCTTAAAGTGTCCCTACACGATATAGTTTTGGTTTATGAGTGTTATGGAAATCGCTTTTAAAATTGTTCGAAAATCATAAAATAACTAACAAAAGAAATCAAGAATCACAACCACCAACAAGAACACACATAAATGTTGAGACGATTTAAGAAATTCTACTCCACGGAGCCTCTGAGGGAAGACTCACCCAAAATCCACTAAAAACGAAGTTTGAAAACAGTTCTTAGCTGGAATCACACATGGAAAAGAAAACAAATAAACATGAATAGATTTAGATTAACGAGAATGAGAAATGAAGGAAATATAAGAAGAGGAAGGGTAAAAGGTGATAAGAATCCTCATGGTTGTAGATCGAACCTTAATTTCTTTAGGCAAAGTTAGGCCGAATCTAGGAGCTCGAGGTTGTCACCTACATCGAGGATGAGTGTCTCTAAGCCATCGTCGTCGATCTCTCTTCTTCTTCCTCTTCTCTCCTTGGAATTAGGATTTACCTTGGCGAAGCAACCTGAAATGTAAGTTGAGGGTTACGAGCTTATAAAGACAAGCTCTAACTCAAATGCAACGATTCAACCCAATAAGTCGAGTACCAAGCTCGTTTTAGCTTCAAGCCCATGGACTCAAGTCAAAGCCCAAAGCTGGAGGCCCAATATTTGGTATTATTTCCGGCCAAACCTCGACACTCCCACTCAGTTGCCTTCGAGCTTGAAGCCGGTCCTTCCAACCTAAACCTAGTTCAAGGGTTGACCTTGTAGGATCATCTTGACTTCAGTGTGGTTCGTGTCTAGGTCTCGGACCAATGGGACCATGCACTATTCAAGTCAGTTGTGTTGTGTGCTATGCAGGGCCGGTCCTACGGTTATCGAGGCCCTGTTCTATAATAAATATTAGGCCCTGATAATAAAAAAAAATATAACACAAAAATATAAAAGTTGTTTTATAATTATAATAATCTTAATTTTTACATATAATATATCAAACACTTGATTAAAACAACAAACAATTTTGAATTTTCATTCTTGTAACAAAAACAAAGTCTTCGGTAGGGGCCCTACTCTTTCTCTCTCGCTCTTTTGATAGAAGAATACCATCTTTTTTTTATTATTATGAAAGAATTCGAGTGTTGTAAAATTGCCCAATAAACCGTCTTTTTGTAATTGCGATAGAGAATTAGGTTAAAAAAAATTCAAAAAAAAAAGGTCCGACCCGTATATTATGGGGCCTCGAGAATTTGGGGGCCCTGTGCGGTCGGACCACCTGGTCCACCCTAAGGTCGGGCCTGGTGCTATGAGTAGAGGTGGCGATCGGGCGAGTCGGTTCGGGTCGGGTTATTCGGTTTCGGATCATATCGGACTCGGGTTAATGTCGGATGTGATGACAATTCGGGTATGATCGGGTTTGTTTCGGGTTTATTCGGGCATTATTTTATCAGATACAATTGGGTTTTCAGGTCTTATTCAGTTCGGGCGAATTGGGTTTCGGTCTAAACGGGTTCGGGTGAAGCGGGTTTCGGTATATACAGATTAGGGTGAATCGAGTTTCTAAACGGGTTCGGGTGAATCGGGTTTCAGTCACAACAGTTTTGGTCGAATTGGGTTCGCTCAAATCGAACCCACAAGAATTATATTGGATAAAACAAATCAATTTTTTTTACCTATGAGATATGTGTCCTTCTATATAGATTAAGCTAATGTTTATCAATTTTTAATCAATACTACATTCGTTAAAAAAAATGTAAGTCTTCTCACTTTTTAGAACTTTTTTAACAACTCAAAATTATATAAAATATAATTTTTTTTAATATTAATTTCATATTTATTACTCATAACTACAAAATTATAAAAATAACCAAAAATTAATATTTATATAGTTTTGGTGTCTTAAAGAATGCTAAAAAGTGACTTTTTTTTATTGGAGAGAGTACAAAATTATATGTAATTTTACTATATGCATGATAATATTACCATCCATTATTAAGTAATCAAATACTTAGATTGTTTTGAGTATTTTAGGGAAAATGATAAGATTTGTGTTGGTTTCAGATATAATCGGGTATGAGTTATTTCGGGATTCGGGTATAACCGGGTTTGGGTTATTTCGGGTTTCGGGTGTGTTCGGGTCGGGCAATTTCGAGTTTCAGGTTGATTTCGGGTCGATCCATTCGGATATAATCGAATTCGGGTTATTACTGGGTTCGGATTGCTTTCGGGTTCGGGCTTAACTCGAATCGGGTCATTCGATCTCGGATCCAAACTTTTTTTTTAATTATTCAAGTGTCGGGCAGGTTCGGATCGAATTAATCGGATCGATTTTCTTGGGTCAGATCGGGTATTGCCAACTCTAGCTACGAGGGAGCCATACTCAAGAGGCTTAAAACATTGCAATATAAAAGTTACCAAGATTATAAACTTTTGTAATGTGACACGTCATATCATTATACAGTCCTAGCTAGAGTTGGCCGGCAATACTCGAATTGATTCAAGAAAACCGATTCGACACCGAATTAACCCGACCGCAGTGGTGGATCTAGTGTATCAAAGCTAGGTGAGCGGAAATATTTTAGTCATGACAAAGAGAAAAAATTAACAAGTCAAAATACAATTATTATATAGTACTTCATAAAAAAATACAAAAGAAATTCAAGATTTATCAACTATAAGAGTTACGGAGTATTTGACATTCATAATAATAAGTAGTTTCATGACAAATAAAATATAATCAACGAAATTGCGCTCTACGATCTCCCGTCGACTCGAAATGGTCAATGACTTCCTTTGTGTCAATAGTGTCGACGTATTGTTTTTCAATATGGAGCATCATACAAAACCTCACAAATTCCCAAACAAATAAAGTATATAAATTTATTTGGGTGATGTTGTATTACAATTGACCACTCGGTAAAATAATATATAAGCATAAAAAATAGATGATATAAAATATTAATCTCATCTCAATGTCTACAATCAAATTCCCAAACAATTCAAAATTCTAATTTAGTAAATTAGAAATCGAATAAAGAATAATTAGAAGAAGAGTAAAAAAACATACCTCACAAATTAGATTAAAGAAGTGGACCGAAGTTGAAGTTTGACGAACGTCGAAAAAAACGTGTTGTGTAATAATACCGGCTTTTTCTGATATGTGCGTGGAACGGTGGAACTTGGAAGGAGGGTGAGGCGGTGAGCCGTGAGGCAGTGCGTTTGATTCCAAATTTAAAAAAAAACGGAAATTTCGCGGGGTGCCCTTGTGGTATTGCAATTTTCACCGGGTATACAACTCTTTTACGTATTTCGTGTGGTGCTCCTGGGATTTTGGTACATTTCGCCTCGCGCCCTCCGATAGTTAAAACTAATAGAGTTCTCCATCCCCGTTACTTTTGAATTAAAAAAAAACAACAAAAAATGAAAGAACGAAAGAAAGAAAGATGGAAGATATCTTCTGTGAAAGTCGATCAGAGAATGAAGGCACACAAGGAAGGAGCAGGCTGAAGACACAACACGAAGTAGCACCTCGATTCAACCGGAGAACGAGGAATACCTGAGCGCGGCGGTGACTGAGGGCGGCGGTGAGGCTGATGCTAGAGGTGTTGTGACTTGTGAAGATGAAGGCGGTAGTGGGAGGAGACGCCAGACACCGAATCCCCTGACTGAGAGCGAAGGCATTGGTGACCCATTGCCTCAGCCGACGACCGGAGGTGGAGAAGAAGAGGCTGCAGAGAGGTTCGCATATTTTTTCCCTTTTCTGAAATTTAGGGTTTATGTTGAAATTGAGCATTTGGGGTTTTCTTGTGATGTGAGATTTGGTGAAATCAATTCGAAATTGGATTTTAATGGAGGTCTCCAGAGAGAGATAGAGGAAGCTTTGACGCTCGTGTACTGTGTCCTCCGCTGGTTCAGTTTTCGTATATTGAAATCAATTTGTGTTCTTGTGCGATGTGTTCAATTGGTGCTGGATTCTGAGCAGTTCTTATTGTGATGAACAAGCAATTTTTTGTTTTACTTGTCAGGTCTTCACTGCCTTTAATTGATTGTTAGCCTATTGCACTTGTGTTAATTAAAAAGCTGTTAGATCATGGGTTCTTGTGGAAACGTGAATGGAGATGAAGTAGCCTGCAATGGTGTTCATATTATTAGGCATAGATGATAAACCTTTTCAACTGGGCGGAAACCGGCTTCCGTCTTGGAGCTCCAATTCTTTCTTTCGTTTTTTTTTAAATTCAAAAGTAATGGAGATAGATAGCTCCGTTAATTTTAACTAACAAAGGGCATGAGGCGAAATGTACCAAAACCCTAGGGGTACCACACGAAATATGTAAAAGAGTTGTATACCCGGCGAAAATTGCAATACCACAAGGGCACCTCACGAAATTTCCGTAAAAAAATGGAAGATTTGCTTTTGAATTAATAGTCTTTGGGCCTTTAATTAATTATAAGTCCACTATGGCACTACCCACCTACCAAAAATTTCACCCAGCAATATATATATATATAATGCATAGAATTTGCACCACGAATCTTGAATGTCGATTGATCTTTCTCTCAACCTAGGTTCCTGCATAGAAGAAGAAAGAGGCGGGGCTTGCTCCCCGAAGGAGCCTTTGACGCTCAAGTCAGAATTGTGTCGGCTGGATGAAGCCCTCTCTAACCCTAGTAAATCGATCATATATATAATGAGAGTTATGGTTTGCGATTAGGGTTTACCGTGTAAATGACGATTATGCCCCTGGATCTTTTATTGAATTACTTTTGCTATATCAATTGCCCCTCGGGTTTCCTTATCACGATCTAGTGATGAGGGAAGACGAATAACTTGATACTTTTCACCTGTTACGATCAAAGATCACTAGTGATGCTTGCCCCATGTCTTCATTGTATCCTGCAAGCTTTAACATTCTCAACCGAATAACACAATATAATACAGTCGGTGCGTTATTAACTGATCAACCGAAAGTTATTGTTCAAAATGATTAGATGAATTTTCTGCCATAAATGAGAGATAGTGTTAGTTGATGACGCTCTTGCTTTTATTTTTGGTTGACAATTCGATGGTTTTCATTAGGATTGAGCGTTTCGTCTTTAAATGACATGCTTATTTCTTGATTTTGATTTTTGTTGGCCCTTAACGGCGTTATTATGGCTTAAAAATGGCTTTAAGTGGTCGTAAGTGACGATTCTTTAGCCATAAGTGGCGATCTATTGGCCTTGATTGGCGTTATATTGGCCTTGAGTGGCGTTCTATTGGCCTTAATTGGCGTTCCATTGGCCATGAGTGGCGATCCATTGGCCATGAGTGGCGATTCTTTTGGCCTTAAGTGACGATCCATTGGCCTGAGTGGCGATCATTAGGCCTTGAGTGGCGATCTAGTGGCCTTGAGTGGCGATTCGTTGGCCATGAGTGGCGATTCGTTAATTGTTTTTTTTTATTCGATATATAGATGCACATATAAGCATTTCAAGAATTGATATGTCACCGATTAAAGCTAGGAGTCAGGATGCAATTAACCATGTACTATGATTAACTAAAGAGTAAACTTTTCATCAAAATAGGATATATAGAACTTAGCTCTTGGGTCTCGTATGCTGGACCGGCCAGGCACGATGCGTTGCACTTCCAAGTGAGATATCTTGCCTTATGAAAGTTGGACCTTTTTTCTACAAATAGCTTAAATGTGCGGGCTGAACTGCGATTTCCAAGAACTTTGGGCTGATCTTGTAATTTGCCCCAATTTGCAAAGTAACGTCCTCGGATTAATTACAAAGTAATTAATCCCAATCTAAAGTAACGTCTTCCACTCTTCCTCATCGGGTTTGTACAGAGGAGCGACGGCGCTGGATCTCGACTTTGTGTCCTCGGCCACCGTCCCGCCCTTGACCTCGACCTCGACGGCGGCGAAGGGTCTGTCGGAAGGACGCCACCCATGAGCGGCAGAGTCGGGCGACCCCGGCTTCCCCCAACGTTGTCTCCGCGTTCCCGGGTTCAAAACCTCGAACGGGATTTTTTAAGACGGCAAGGTTGATTTACAGTGGTGGCGTGGTTAACACCGACGAACACCATCACCGCCCGGCCGCCAACAGACGGACAAGGCCGATTGGAGGCAACGTCCGCAGCGGGTGGCGTATGCGGATCGGTGTGATGATCTCCCTTGGCCGGTTGCTTGGTCAGTCGTCGATCTCCCATCGATTTGGTGACCCTTGCTTGCGTTTTCCTCGGCGGTACTGGTACATGGATGGAGAGAGAGTTTGAAGGCATGGACGAATCAAACCCGAAGAGGGGTCCTTTTGCAAGTTGCAGCGACGGCGATGTGGCCGGCACGGCGAAGGGTTGATGGACCGTCGAAGAGCTTAGTGTCGCATATTCGCTGATGTAGGCAAGAAGGAACCAACCTCGGTGATGTCGAGTCAACTTCCATGTACCGAGACGACGATCTCGAGATGGAGGCTCGGATTGTGAACCAGGCAAGGAACGATCGATAGCGTCCGACATGCCCCTGCGCCTTTGGCAAAGCTCCGCAGTGAGCCCGGCGTTCCTGGCCACCAACCTCGTTCATTAGGGTTCCGATTTTAGTGCTTTTTGATCGGATCCCCACGGACGGCGCCAAATGTAATGCATAGAATTTGCACCACGAATCTTGAATGTCGATTGATCTTTCTCTCAACCTAGGTTCCTGCATAGAAGAAGAAAGAGGCGGGGCTTGCTCCCCGAAGGAGCCTTCGACGCTCAAGTCAGAATTGTGTCGGCTGGATGAAGCCCTCTCTAACCCTAGTAGATCAATCATATATATAATGAGAGTTAGGGTTTGCGACTAGGGTTTACCATATAAATGACGATTATGCCCCTGGATCTTTTATCGAATTACTTTTGCTATATCAATATATATATATATATATATATGAATTGATCAACCCGAAATCAACTTGAAACCTAAAATCACCCAACCGAACATATCCAAAACTCAAAATCACCTGAGCCTGATTATATCCGACACTCGAAACAACCTGAACCCAGTTATATCCTAAACCCTAAACACAAAACACCTTTAATATTTCCCCTAAAATATCTCATATATATATATATATATATATATATATAATCTAAAATCCAAAATAAACTAAATACGAAGTATTTGATTACTTAATAACCCAGGTTAGTATTATCATGAATATAATATAATTAAATGTTACATTTTATTGAGCAGGAACCCATAACCATTATCTATATCTATATAAACTCTTAATTGAGAAGAGTTTAGGATGATGCGTCAATCTTATAGGCATTTTAGGAGTCTAGACCAATCATATTTTTTTGGCCATTTTTCTTTGATTTTTTAAAGATAAAATTTGCGCCGAAGGCGCAAATTTTCGGTCAAATTATCAGAGTGTCCACCAAGTGTGGCAAATTGGGGTTTTGTCCACGTAAAATTTTTATGGACAAAATTACCCCTTGAGATCTAGGGTTGGCCTCAATCTTTCCCGTTTCTCCTCATATCTCTCCATCACGTTGTCTTTCTACCATCCGTCAACTGCTGAAATTGTCAGAAACCGGCCAGATCTGATTCCATCGGAGAACCTCCATCTTCTATGGGCGCTTTCGCTGTCTCTCCATCACGCTGTCTCCGATGGCGCCTTCGCTCTCTCGCTCTCTTGCTCCGCCTCCCTCCCTGATTCTGATTTCATCGAGCTCGAGCACCACAGGCGGAGCCACCGAGAAAGCGATTCACCTTCTACAAAGTCCAACAATCGCAATGGCTTCATCGGAGTCTGAAGCTGTGGAGGATCGGCCTCTTTCCGACCTTGCTTCAAATCCTCCTGATGGCCAGTTGATGAAGATAGCGACGATGAGGAGGAAGGGGACGGTGAGGAAGGCCAGAGCTATGGCGGAAATGCGCAGCGATGATGGCGAGAGAGGACGAGAGCGAAGGCAGGAGGCTTCGGTGCGACGGGAAGAAGAATCGATCTCCTGTTGCAGATCTAAGATCAGTGAACATGAAGAGAGCGAAGGCAGGAGTTTTTCCTCCTAAGCGACGCCGCCACCGCTACCCCTTCCCGCGCCCGCTCCTTCTCGCTCCGCTCGATCTGGAAAGAGATGGTATGAATGTCGAGGTCAATTCGAGCCTGATCGAATCCATCCAATCTGAGCATGAATCCGTCCAATCTGAGCATGAATCCGAGATCAAGCGCGCGGAACTGGGAGTACGCAGGGGATCTCGTTGGCGACGGCAAGAAGAAGAGGAAGAGCCTCTAACTCTGCTCGATTTCAGCAAGGATTGGTGGATCTCGCTGGCTCTACTCGATTTCAGCATGTATGGTTGGATCTCGCAATCCAGAGTTGCCGCTGTTGATGCCTTCGTGAGTGATTGCTCAGGTAATCGCTTAATTGAACGCATTGATTGATGATTTGTTCGACTGCGCAAAATTGAAATCAAAATCATGTCTATTTGCATCCATAATTGTATTAGATCATGGAACGACTGAGAATCTGCACAAATTTAGCTTGGGAGCAAGCTTAAACTTCCTCGCCGTGAGCAAAGGTACCATTACAAAGCTCAGGAGTTGTTTTTGTAATAGAATCTGTCATTCAATTCATCAGCGTGCTCTTGTCTGATGTTTAATTAACAGGATGAATCTTTTTGATGAAATGTTTTGCTGTATCTGTCATTTGTGCTTGACGTTAATCAGATGCATTCTTTTGCTGTCCTCTCTTTATCCACTCTCATTTGTTATCAAATTGTGCTAATTGATTCATAATTGCTTATTGATTCCATGCTAATTGTTAATTTCAGCATCTTATAATTTCAGCATCTTATAATATTTTATTTTTGAATTGTTATAAAATTGCACAAAATTAATGGATTATCTTGATTTTTACATGGTTTGGGTTTGGATATTGGCAATTTCAGCAATTGCTGAAATGCGAATTATAGTTTCAGCAATCACTGAAATACGGACTGCAATGAATTTTGATGTTCATTGCTTTAAATCTCCTTAAAAGCCTCTTAGCTCAACGGTAGAACAATGTGCTTATGCGCAAATACGTGGGTTCGAATCCCACATAGACTAAATTTTATATCCCGTACCCGCAACACGGTTTCAGCAACCCCGGTGTCAGCAATAACCATTTCAGCATCATCAACGTTGCTGAAATCGGGGTTTCACATCAACAACGTTGCTGAAATCGGGGTTTCAGCATCAACAACGTTGCTGAAATCGGGGTTTCAGCATCAGCAACTTCGGTTTCAGCAATGCGGAAAAAAAACTCGATCTCGCGGAAAAAAAAAACTCAATTTCAGCAACTTCGTTTCAGCTGTGGGTGGACATTTTGCTAATATGGAGAGGGTGGTGGACATTTTCCTAATAAAGCCCAAAATTTTGGACATCCTAGTAATCACTCCTTTTTTTAATTCTTCTTTTTTCCTTTAATTCTCTTTTTTTCTTTAATTTTACTAACTATTGGGTTTAATTCAAAACATTGAATTCAATCTAATATAAGTTTTTTAAAAAATAATTTTCTGAGATAATTATAAGATACAGTTGTTGTAAAATTTTTTTTTTTATGATTTTTATCTTAACATTTATTTATATTTTATAGTATTTTTATATATTATATTTTAATTTTAAAAAAATGTGTCAAGGCGCGGGAATTGTACTAGTCTTATTTTATAAAGAAAGACAAATATCTCATATGAAAATATATATATATATATATATATATATATAGATATAGATATAGATATGAGTAAAAAATCAAATTGAAACTTATAACCCAAATTTTAAAATCAAATGGAATTTTAATAAAATCGAAATTTGATTTGACTAAAAATTGAATTGATTATATTTATGATTCGTATCGATCGATTAACCAAAATATGATTTGAACAAAACCCACTTATCGCTCGATCGAATTGAACCCAAAATTAACACTCGATTATATTTGAAAGAATCAATGCTCAAATGAACCTAATCCGACCCAAACCTATCCAAATGGGCATCATAGTTGATCTCAACCTAGGGCTGTTATTCGAGCCGAATGAGCCGAGTATTGTTTGTTCATATTCAGTTCATTTAGAATATGAACAAGCTCGAGTCGAGCCTAAATTTTGACTCGAACTTGAAAATGTGCTAATATTCGGCTCGTTTAGGAAATGAGCGAGTTCGAACCGAGCTTTTTTCGAGCTTTAGGCAATTCTACTTGCTCATTATACAATAACTTAAGAAAATTTTAGAAATTCCATAAAATTCGAGCTATTCGAGTTTAATTCGAACGAGCCGGGCCTTGGACCAAACTTTAAAATGTGCGGCTCGTTTAGAAAATGAACGAGCTCGAGCCAAGTTTTTATCGAGCGAGTACGAGTCGAATTCGAGTTACTCGTGTTCACATAATACCCCTATCTCAACCTAACTCCAACATGATCCGAAATCATTTGGAACCTCAGCTCTTTGAATTTTTACGGACCTTGTAAACCATGGTCTCCTAATGAACTTGATTCCCGGTAATCGATACCAAACAAGCCGTTAGAGGACGTGTACGGCACATGGAGAAGTGAAACAAGCTATAACAAGCTGCCAAGCTTCACACCCCGCAATAATTGATTGCCGCTTTCTTGAAACAGAAACAACTCCACCACGAAATCGGCAACCCAAGTAGTCAGTTAGCACACCACTGACATAGGCACAGCCCTCCTTTTTTGTGTATAAATACCCTTAACCGCACCACACAACACACATCAACACACCTCAAACACTCAACACACCTCAAACTTCCCAAGACAAGATGAGAAGCACCAAATTCGGAGGCCTCGCCCTCGTGCTCCTCGTAGCCTTCGCCACGATCACCCCGCCTTCTGAGGCCCAGCACTGCCGCCCATTCGGCCACTTCCTAGGCACAAACCCTCCCCCGGGAAAATGCAACCCATCCCTGTCCGATTGTTGTGTCGAAGGCAAGGTGTACAGCGCATACCATTGCTCCCCTCCGGTCTGGACTGAGGGGGAGACCAGGGCTGTCTTGACCCTCAGAAGCTTCGAGCTGGGCGAGCCTGCCGCCTGTGACAAGCTGTCCCACTCCGATGAGGAGCCCGTCGTGGCGCTCCCCACGGGGTGGTATAACCAAGGGAAGAGGTGTGGGAGGGAGATCGAAATCAGGGCCAGAGACGGGGTGAGCACGAGGGCTAGGGTTGTCGATCACTGCGACTCGTCTTGGGGGTGCGACGAGGCTCATCATTATGAGGCTCCTTGTAGGCACAATGTGATCAACGCTTCCAAGGCCGTTTGGAAGAAGTTGGAGATCCCGGAGGGCGAGTGGAAAGAACTTAATGTCACCTGGGTCGAGGTTTAAGCAGATCGCCATTTCGACATACAAGGAAGTCGAATGGCTACTCTTTACTAGATAGCTCAAGTTGCTACACTTCTATTTCGAATCTTACCTTTGTCCTGAATCATGTTAGTTTCGGGCTACGTTCAATGAAGTTACTCTCTAAGACATCTATGTACTCAGGAATGAAATAAGTTAAACATTGCTATTTGAAACATGGAAGCAAAGTGCAGAGATTACAAGCTCAACAATCTCAGGGTAATACGAGTCCGACGATTTAAGAACAAGTCGAATATGAAAACATAACAACAATAGAGTCAGAACAATGAATGATTGTACAAGGAAGCATACCTTGCAGCATGTAGTTGTATCAGCATCCGAAACAACTATCCTTTAGTTATCCAATTGATTTCCAAGTTGCGGAAAGAGGTCACGAACGAGGGAGGGTCCATATATTACTGAACGTCGAAAGTGTCATCACTGCCTAGAATTAGCTAGATCTATGTCTCTAAACGTGGTTACAACAATACTGTTTAAATTAAACAACCGAGAAGGAGAAGAATGCGTACAAACCATTCGACGATTCCATCTATCCGCGCATGAGATCGATGTCAAAATGGGAGTTCTGCATCTCCACAGCTTGAGGGCTAGGCCAAGCCCCGCCCATTGAAGAAGAGGTAGGAGTTTGGCTCTGTTGCTGAAGGCTTGCTGGATTTGTATCGCCTAAGCGGTTCTCCATCTCGTCTCCAACAATTTCACCTCCTCCGCCTTCTCGTCTTCCCGTCTTCTGCTTCATCTTCGAGCTCCCTCCTACAAAGCTTCCAAGAATCACCTGCAAAAGCACCTTTTTTCATATTCGCTGTTGCATAGAATTTTCATTTCTTAATTTACACAATATGTCGACATGAGCATTGACAATTTGACAACAGAAACCAGACTAGCAATTTTTACACTAACATGGAATCTGAAAACATAATTGTATCGAAGGAATGCGGTAGCAATAGCATCACTTAAAATTGAATGGTACGAACTTCTTGATCCGAGCAAGAACGTAATATTTGATAACAAGAGCAACAAGAAGGAAAGAACAATGCAAGAAGCAATTAGTGTAAAAGATGGAAGCGAGAAAGCACAAACTGTTTAGTTCTGGTAAGTTAGCAGCTTTACACCCGTCTTGTCTAGTAGTAGGAGGAAGTCCACAACAAGCAGCCTACAAGAGGGAAGTGTTACCTGAACAGGGCTAGCTGCAATGAGCATTCCACCAACTCCTCCGCCAATGACACGGCCATCGGGGCTCACAAGGGATATGCTAAGACCTCCGGATCGGCTATGGGAAGCATCATTTCCCGTGACCACCAAAGAGCCTGACATATGCAGTATATCGAACCGTCCCTATAAAAGAGAGGATGCAACATTCGATCAAATGGGAGATTATCATTTGATAATAGTAGAAAGACAATGCATATACCATAAGATATTAAACCATTGACGATCCTGAATACTTGTCAACACAAATTAGATACTGGAAACGTCGCATATCACTTGGTTATTAAACTACAGTATAATACAAGGAGAATGTCCCTGAAAAAAGTATTTCAGAAGAGCAACAAAAATATTCACAAGGATTTTCACAAGAAATGAACAGTTGTATCACTAAGCAGAAGGGATAGTAACATGACAAACGAAGCACATACGAGTAATGAAAGAAATCTACAAAACCATTTCGGGGTTCGAACCGGGGACTTATGGGTACTACCCACAAGTCCTTTCCGGTGAGCCATTCCGGAATGGTTTACAAAGCATCGTGCCATTAAAACACAATGAATCGATATATTCATGAATGTATATTTTAGGTGGCTTAACCTCATATGTGATAGTGCCACCGGAAGAAGCCTGACAAAGGGTCACCGAGGAGACAGTGCCGCTTACTGCCATTACACACACAGCTCTATGGCCTTGTCTTGCAAATGACATTATTTTCCCAGCAATATCCTACCGAAAATATGAGCAACATTTAGTTAGACCAAAAATGGAAAGCTCTAATCAGTACAAGGAATATGTCATCAATCAGTATTATCTTGGACAAGTTTTTAGTATGCCTTTTGCCTTCTGAAAGAAGCATTGGGAGAACTTTTTTAAACAAAGCCACTTCAAATAATGGAAGCATTGGGAACTATTGAAGACTAAAAAAAAATTAAAGTTGTCGGAGACAATAAAACAAGAAGCTTCATCAAATCCACGACTAAACCAAAGGACAGATCAAGATGAAAACATACTTCTCCAGCAGCAATAGTTACAACATGAGGAGTAAAGCCTGCACCCGTTAAACTTGGCATCCAGTTACCTACCAGCAAATGCATAGAATTAGAGAATAAATGTCGGTTATGCTGGCACTGGCACTTGCTGTTTGCACCATAGCTACAAGAAATGCATATCACACAGGATTTAAACTTAGAGAATACTTACAAGTCAGTTACTAAATTCAGGCAGGCAGCTTTTTCCGGGTTCACATTAAACTAATGTTGTAAGAGAAGTTATTATCGAGGATTCATATTCAAATAACTATTACGTTAGCTTATGCCCATACCCTTCCATCGTTGTCTGCTGATACAGAAATAGGCATGACAAACAGCACAAATTGAAAGCTGATCGTTTGTTCGTCTTCCCGGCATTAAAATAGGGACCCTCTTGATTAACATTTGTATACTATTATTGCACAGAGACCCTCATAAACACAATACAAATTGCTCAAGCTCAAAACACATTCAAAACCTAAATAGTAGAGTAAATTATATCAATAATAGCACCACTGTAGTCTGTACTATCAAGAGATGAATTATATTCCATAAATTTCACATCTTTATGTCTGCAAATGACATTATTCTACACCCTAGGCAAAACCACAAGCCAATGGGGACACCGGTTGACTGACGGATGAAGATGAAGCAACTGAACAGGGGTCACAACACCCAAATTCACAACCAATTGAACTGTGAGTACTTTGTTAATGTGATAAGTTTCAATGCACTATAGATTACAATAATAAAAGACAATCTTTGTCAGCCCCGCCATTTCTTTTTACTTTCCAACAACATCAATAATATATAATTGCAATATGGACAAAAGAAACAATAAAAAATTAACTTATTTAAGCATATCAATTTAATTATCCCAGTACAGTGACATGTAGTATGCAAATTAATGATCCTAGTACAGTGAAAAACTTCTGAAACATCACCACAAAACCATTTAAGTAACCATAAAGAATTGAGCAAAACAAGCAAATCATTCTTTGCACAGCTTACCAACACCATCAGGTATTTGTCTCTGCTTCCTCCCAGTCCCAGGCGGACGGCCTCTCCCCCGCTTGACCAGAGGGGTAGCAGTGGTGGCATTCAACCCTCGAGGAGTATTAGCCGGCGAGTTAGAAAGCGCCAACGACACAGCGCCATCGGGTCCGTACTTCCTAGGCCTCCCCCTTTTCCTCCTCACAGCAACACCAGAAGGGCCAGAAGGCTGCCCAGTTGATGATCCACCACCACCCACATTGGCTTCTGGTGGAATGGACGGCGGGGGCTCCCCTACTAAGCCAGGACCGGGAGGGAGGCCTCCGACATTGGGCTGGAACGGCATGTTTGAGTTCGATAGCTGTCGAATTCCATGTTGGCTGTGCAAATCAGGCATTCCCCTTTGCATATAGTAAGAGGAGCCTGACATGGGCATGGTTTCCCTCCTATCCATGCATCTAATTTGTAAGGCACTGCAGATCTCTCAATGGATATCCACTTATCTGGAGAATTCAACACACTTAGCCACAAATCTTGATTATTTTTGTAATAAAAAAAATATGTAATTGAATTCTTGCAAGAACAGAAAGTGTAAGTAAGTGAGCATAAAAGTGTGCTTTTGAACCTCACAATGTGGATAAGACTATCAATTTCACAACCCATTAAAAAATGCAGACTTTGAAAGAATAAACACAAACCACCTTAGTAATCAGCTAAAGAATGCACATAAAAGTGCTCACGTGTTTGGGATTCATAAAATTTTCTGGAAACCCAGAAAAAGTGCTTAGTTGAAAAGCAAAGAAGCCCAAAAAAGATCAAACTTTTTCAGAACTTACCGAAACCCTAGAAGATTAACTGACGCTCCTTTTAGCCGAGGACAGGGAAACTCACTTGAACAGCTCCAAATCTGTGAAACCAGTATCACCAAACTCCCTCAACAAGAAGAAACGGGCATTGTCCAAGAGGGGGTTTTGGAGATTGAAAGCTCCCTCCCTTTTCTAATGTTAGAGAATGAGTGAGGGGTGGTGTGAAGTGAGCGTTGGGAATTCAAAATTTGTGAAGTGAGAGGGGGGAGGTGGGTTAATGGAGGGTGCACAGGATTTGAGTGATCAGAGCTGTTTCGGTACTGTACTGTTCTGAGCACTTCACAGAGGAGGCGCCATTGTTAAGACCCAGTTTCTCTCTCCTCTGGAAGCAACATGGGATTGGGATTGGTAATGCTTTCTTTCTTCTTCCTTTTTTTTTAAATGGTGAAATTTGAAGATTTTATCTTATTCTCTCTCATCTGTGGGGTGTGGTTCTCAGTCTCACTGGAAGAGTGAGAGGGGGGGTTCGACAGTGACAGGAGAAGAAGATATACTTTGCTTTGCTGGGAGGCACACACTTGGATTAGAACGGACAATTTCTACAAAAGGAGATTGGAAACCAACTTTCAAATTTTGGTGCCGGATAATTGCCATTTGGGGTAAAATAAATAGGAAAAAGGTTTTATATGAACTTTAAAAATTATTAAAGATATGAGTATAAATTATTTCATACGGAGTATTAAATCATTTCTCATATGGGATAAATTTTAGACAATTTTTTTTTGGGTGTTGCTAGATACACCACAAATCACAAGGTCAAAATTGCACGTCTTTAAGGACGTGCAAGCCTTGTGACTAATTAATATTTTTTTAAAAAAATTTAACCCCTCTTAATCACGCACGTCCTTAAGGACGTGCATGATTTGGGGTGTATATAGCCGAACCGATTTTTTTACATAACAACCTATAATTATTTGTGAGCAAAACTCGCAGGTGAAAAATACCACCGCGCCCCTCGCGCGTAGCCCGTCACGATTATTATAGGCGTCATCCGCCACCATTATCTTTATGAATCTTCACCACATCATCACACCAACTCCGCTCCCCACCATCGGAATCATGTGATCTCGACCGCCCAACCCGAACATCAACTAACCTCTAAAAGGTCACGGATCTCCTTGAAACCTAGAAATCTCATCTCCAACCGAGAAATTTCGCCACCTTTAACTCCTCATATCCTCTTTACGCCACGTCTTTTCTTCCCATCCACCAGGGGCCGCATCCACCGCTGCGGCGACCTCCACCACCCCATCATCAACAGATTCATCAAGGACTACACTAATCCCGCCGACATACTTAGCTTGTAAGGCCGGCAAGGACCAAATCCTTGGCTATCAAGGAAAAGAAATAAAAAAAAAATCTCTTTGGGGCCTCCATTTCCATCTCCTTGGACTCCAAGGTTAACTCCTTGAGGCTATGGGCGATATTCGAGTCGAATGAGTCAACCTTGGCATGTTCAAGCTTGGCTCGAGTGATAACCGAGCCGATTCGAGCTCGAGCCTAAAATTTCACGAGCTTTTTTTTTACGCTCAAGCTTGGCTTGCAAGCCTAATCCTACGCTCAAGCTCGGCTTGATATGCTCAATCAAGCTATCGATTCAATGCAAATAGAAGATAAGGGAAAAACCCTCTCGGCCCTATAAACACCTACTCGACATAGATCAATCGAAATCATTCACTACAAAGGCATAGAAATATCACAAAATCAATGACTTCGTTTGCTATCTAGAAAACAACAACGAATTCATAGCATAGATACAATTCCGAACATGGTGATCAATCATAGAAAGGAACACAAATTCATATCAATAAGAATAAGATGATAAATATACTTATAAATAACTAATTGAAATCAAATCATCACAATTCATTCAACCATATCTTCGAATCATAGGTGAAACTATGAGTTTAGCAACTTATAGCCAAAGTAACGCTCATCTCTCTCTAATGTGTCTCGCCTCTCAATAATGTCAACCTCCCTCAACAAATGAATGAAAATAACCTAAATATAGTCGTACAAAACCCTAGAGAATAAGATATCAATATAATAATCAAATAGAATCTTCGGACTAAAATCGGCAATTGTTGAATACGGGACACCGACGTGAAGGAGTTGTGTCCTTTAATTTAATGTGCAATGACTAATTATGGAATAGGACAATTGTTAGAGATATTCAATCCGATTATTTTAGGAGTCGTAGTGCTTTGCTAGAAGCCAACTACGATTAATGGGCTTAAACAGGTTAAACCCATGGCTATTATAAATGGGTCCTATGCGGTCACACACTTAGAGTTGACGGACTTGATCAAAAGATAGATGATTTTGTTATTAGTGTATATTAGATATATATTAATAATAATGGGATAAGATTTATTTGTGAAATAAATAATTAATTAAATAGGGTATAAATATGAGCTTAAAAAGATGGGCTTATGAGGTCTTGACCTAATTAACACATCCCGAAAAGAGAGGGACGAGATTTTTGCCGCACCAATTGGTTTGGGAGGGCTGAATTCCACCATCATCGATCAAGAGCAATTTGATTGTTCACCTTTCGATCTTCGTCCTAGCAGTCGAAGCCAAAGAAGATCTAGACCGGGCTCTTGTGGACCAAGTAGAGGAGCAACGCGTGGGGCTCTCATCTTTCCGTTTATATCCGAGAAGATCCGGTTCACGCATCAACAGGTATCTCCTATGAACAATGATTTGATCTATCAATTTTATGCATGAAGATCTTGCGATTAGATGATAGAAAATAGTTTCTAACACTTCCGCTGCGCATCTAATTTTCAACAGTGGCATCGGAGCCTCTTGCATAAATTGATATGATCAATTAATTTTCTTGTTTGTTTTGATTAAATTTAGCAATATATTTGATATATGGAGTAATTTGTATAATTAAAATTATGATTTTAATTGATTGGGTGTATAAAATTTAATATGTGATGTTAGTTCACAATCGGAATTTGATTCCGATCCTAAGCCGACAACCTTGGTCTAGTTGAATTGGATTCAATGTACATTCGTATTTGATTTGGCACTCGCCGATCACGCTAATCAAATTGTGGATCATGGGCAATTGGCAACAAAAAAAAAGGTTGTTAAACGGCATAAATTGGCCATGGGCAATTGGCATAAAAAAAATTATGAAATATCGTGAATGGCCATGGGCGGCATCCAAAAAAAAAAATTCTTTTTCATAATTTTATATCGAAAAAGGTTGTTAAACGGCATAAATTGTTTATGATTTTGGAAAAGGTTGTTTTTCCTCTTCAATCAATTTGTATAATTTATGCAAGCTATATGATTTCTTGTATAAATTATGAAATATTTGATTTCGTGAAAATATAAGTTGATTTGAATCTACGAAATTGAGAATTTCATTATTTGATGTCTAAATTAAAGTTGATAAATTTTGTGTGAATTCGATTCATATAATAATTTGTCAAAATTTTAAGTTTTATGAAAACTTACCATCTTAATTCTATAATTGTCAAAAGTTTGTAATTGTTACAAAATTTGAGTGGGAGTTGATAGAGCGGCTATTAGGGTTAAGAAAGATATATTAGGGTTTTAGTGTAAGATCTTAAATTACCTTAATTAGATATGGTAGATATCTTATCCCTAATAAAAATTTTCTATCCAATTATACAAGGTAATAGTTATATAAAATTAATTCCATATATATTATTGCTAGTTTTTGAATTAAAATATCAAGAATGTTCATGGATTTATTATGCTTGTTTTATATTATGATATATATATATATATATATTGCTTGCATACATAAGGTGACTAGTATGGCCCATAAATACGATATGCGTATCGTTATGTTTTTTTGTACACGATCTGCGTATCGTTATGTATTTTTGTAATTTATTTTCAGTAATTAGATTATTAGAAAATATTGTAATTAATACAAGAAGACATAAGAAGTTTAAGGATGGAGATCCATGAAGGGCGCGAGGGTGGAGACCCTTGAAGTTAGATCTTTATTTTATGCATCGTAGGGGCCATATACTAGGATCACAATTTCATTGCATTTTGAATGCCTTATTTTAAATTTTATGTTGTTTTTATTTATGATATTTTTCACTTATAAATAAAGACAAATAAAAGGATTAAGTTCCTAAGGTAAATTGGGGCAATGCCTTTTCATGTCATAACCCATTAAGTTATGGATTTTTGGTTGGATGGGCTTCACAAAAGTGAGAGTGTCTTTCCATAATCTTGGGCTAATGAGGGTGAATCTATACAAGGGGTTCATAAGCTTTGATATGGTTGTACCCAACGAGAGACCAAAAGGCAAAGTTTTGGATCTTGAGGCATAGGATGATTTTACATTGGATGTGGATCATCAACCAAGAATTATAAGGAGTTATAATTAGTAATTGTTACTTACCTTGAGCATACAAGTCTCAAGGCAGTGCAAAAGTACGTTGGGTCTTGTGTGTAATGGGATCTTGGAATCATTTTATTCACCAGGAACAATAACAATTTGAATAAAATGCGCATTTACTTATTTTAAAGATGTTTAATCTTAAGTAATTTGCATTTCGAACATAAACTGATTTGTATGTCATTTCCTTTTATATAGGCATTATGTCTAATGATAACTTGAATTTCACCCCGCGCCCAATAGTTGAGAAAAACAAATTGAATGGAACGAACTTTCTTGATTGGGAAAGGAATTTGAGAATTGTTCTCAGGTCTGAAGGGCGTGAAGACGTCCTAACAAACCCTATCCCTACTATTACCGATGCCTCATCGGATGAGGAGATAGTTAGAGAAATAGAGTTAAGGAGTGATTCTTTTCCTATCACTTATTTGATGCTAGCAAGCATGGAACCTGACCTTCAAAAGAGGTTTGAATACCAGGATGCCTACTCTATCATCACCAACCTGAAAATGTTGTTTCAGGCACAGGTAAGGATTGAACGATATGAAACTCACAAGGCTATACTGGATAGCAAGCTTGTGAAGGGAAAGCCAGTAGGTCCCCATGTGTTCAACATGATCGGTCTTTTTAGCCGTATGGAGACATTGGGCACCCCAGATGACCAAGAGTTGGCCACAGATATCGTCTTGCACTCCTTACATGATGGCTTTGCATCATTCAGGATGAACTACCATATGCATGGTATTAAGAAAAACCTGAACAAACTCCATGGTATGCTCAAAGTTGCTGAGCAGAATACTCACACTGACAACAAGAAGGAAGTTCTTATTGTCAACAGAGGGAAAGGGTTCAAGAAGGTAGCCAAGAACAAGAACAATACCCAAAGGGAAGGGAAAGGAAGTTGCAAAACCTAAGGGTGGTGAGAAGCCAAGGGTGGCTGCATACCATGATTGTTTCCACTATAAGGCTAAGGGACACTGGAAAAGAAACTGTCCCAAGTACCTGGAAGACAAGAAGAATGGGACTTTGAGTTCCAACACTTCAGGTATTTATGTTATTGAATTACTGTCAACCAATGTCCTCACATTAGATAATGGTCCTACTTGGGTATTAGATACCGCATGTGGTGCTCAAATTATTTCAAATGTGCAGGGACTAAGAAATAGGAGACAAGTGAAGAAAGGGGAGATAGAGCTACGCGTTGGAAATGGAGTAAGCGTTGCTGCACTTGTCGTAGGAGATTTTAGTTTATCTCTTCCTTCTGGTTTAATCTTAGAACTAAATAATTGTTATTTTGTTCCTAGCATTACAAAGAACCTTGTTTAGACTGCAGTAATTTATTCTGAAGGTTTTAATTTTAGCACTACAGATGAAGGTATAATTATTCTCGTGCTCAAGATATTAATGGAATATTTGTATTCGACCTTACAACAGAATCTTATAACACAAATACAAAAGGGCAAAAATAAAGTAACTTGAGTGAAGCCTACCTATGGCACTATCGTTTGGGTCACATCAGTTTAGACCGCATGAAGAAGCTCCATAAAGATGGACTTCTAAAAGACGTGGATTGTGAATCCATTCATACATGTGAGTCATGTTTGATGGGCAAGATGACAAGGTCACCTTTCAAAGGAACAAATGAAAGAGATACTGAGCTATTGGGCATTATACATACTGATGTATGTGGGCCAATGAGTACAGAAGCTAGAGGTGGTTATAGATACTTCATCACATTTACTGATGACATGAGTAGGTATGAATATATTTACCTTATGTCACATAAATCGGAATCCTTTGAAAAGTTCAAGGAATTTCAAAATGAGGTAGAGACTCAAACTGGCAAGAAAATAAAAGCACTTCGATCAGATCGTGGTGATGAGTACTTGAGCCATGAATTTGATCATTATTTGAAAAACTGTGGGATAGTAACACAGTCTACTCCCGGAACACCACAGTTTAACGGTGTATCTGAAAGGAGAAATAAGACCCTGTTAGACATGGTCCGATCTATGATGAGTTTTGCTGACCTTCCGGTATCCTTCTGGGGATATGCCCTCACAACTGTCGTACTTACACTAAACAGGACTCCGTCTAGAGCTGTAGACAAAACTCCATATGAGATATGGACTGGAAAGGTTCCAAAATTGTCTTTTATGAAGATATGGGGATGTAAAGCTTATGTAAAGCGTTTACAAACGGATAAGCTTGCCCCTAAATCAGATAAATGCTATTTTATAGGGTATCCAAAAGGTAGTTTTGGATATTATTTCTATAATCCCGCTAAACAAAAGGTGTTTGTTGCAAGGGATAGTGTCTTTTTGGAAAGAGAGTTCATTACCAATAAGTCAAGTGGGAGAAATATTCATCTTGAACCAGTTCATGATGAAGAGCAACAAACTCAAAAACGAGATGACATAGATGATGTCGATGACGAGTTGATGGTTTTGGGAGGCCAAGGGCCCCAATTCATCCAAGAACCGGAACAAGAGGATCCACAAATAGTTGTGGAAACTATTCCAGCTCCAGTTGAACCAGTTGAACCCACCCGTAAATCAAATAGGCTAAGGGTACAACCAAGACATTATGATGATTTCATCTTGAATGTAAACCTTGATGTTCTTATGCTAGAACATGATGAGGCTAATACCTATAAGCAAGCAACGACGGGACCAGACTCCAAGAAATTGCTTGAAGCCATGAGATCCGAAATGGATTCAATGTTTGAAAATCAAGTATGGGACTTGATAGATTTGCCAGATGGGGTAAAACCCATAGGGAGCAAATGAGTTTTCAAACTTAAGACAGAAAAGGATGGAAAGGTATATGTATACAAGGTAAGATTAGTTGTCAAAGATTTTAAACAGATTCATGGTATAGGCTATGATGAGACCTTTTCACCAGTTGTCATGATAAGATCCATTAGGATAATCCTTGCTATTGCCGCTTATTATGATTATGAGATTTGGCAAATGGATGTCAAAATCTCCTTCCTGAATGGATTCTTGGAAGAGGATGTGTATATGACACAACCAGAGGGTTTTGAAGATCCAAGTAATGTCGGGAAGGTATGCAAGCTTAAGAGATCTATATATGGACTTAAGCAAGCATCCAGGAGTTGGAACTTTCGATTTGATGAGAAGATCAAAGAGTTTGATTTCATCAGATGTGAAGAGGACCCTTGTGTATACAAGAAGTTTAGTGGGAGTAAAGTGGTATTCCTAGTTTTGTATGTGGATGACATACTACTTATTGGGAATGACATTCCGATGCTAGAGTCCGTTAAGGAATGGTTGAAGAAATGTTTCTCAATGAAAGACTTGGGAGAGTCAGAGTATATACTTGGAATAAAGATCTTTAAAGATTGATCTAAGAGATTGCTTAAATTGAGTCAGGGAACTTATATAGATAAGATTCTCAACAGATTCAAAATGCAAGATTCCAAGAAAGGATTTTTACCTATGCAAAATGGTGTACATCTTAGCAAGAAGCAATGTCCTAAGACACCTACTGAGCTAGAAAAGATGAGTAAGATTCCTTATGCTTCTGCTATAGGATCTATCATGTATGACATGGTGTGTACACGACTAGGGTGGCTCAAAATGGACCCGACCCGGAAACCCCACCCGACCCGACCCGGAAAACACGGGGTCGGGGTTGACCCGAGACCCCTACGGGTCGGGTCTCGGGTCAAATTTTAGAAAATCTCGGGTCAACGGGCGGGTCGGGGTCAGACCCGGCGGGTCTCGGGGTCGGACCCATTGACCCGGATTTTTTTTTAAATTTTTTTATATAAATATACATATGGTATATGTATACTGTATACATCATGTATATAGTGTATATATATGTTAATATGCATACAGTGTACTGTATACCGTACGTATTATACTTTGTATATAGTGTACAGTGTATATACCATGGTATATATAGTGCATATACCATGTATTATACTTTGTATATATGTTGATATGTATACAGTGTGCATATAACACATATATGCCATATAATATACTGTATAGTATATATAAGGAAAATAATAAAATATAAAAAATATTATAAATCTATATGTGTTACGTATTTGAAAATCGTAAAATATATGGGAATTTTAAAACTCGGGTTTTCGGGTGAACCCGTCACCCGACCCGGAAAACCCGGAATTACAAATCTCGGGTTTGTGTCGGGTGACGGGTCGCATTTTTAAAAATCCCGGGCCTTCGGGTTGACCCCCACCCGGAATGTTCGAGTCGGGTCGGGTCGGGTCGACCCGGATGAGCCACCCTATACACGACCTGATGTTGCATATGCTTTGATTATGTGTAGCAGATACCAATCGAATCCAGGAGAGGCACATTGGTGTGCAACTAAGAACATCCTGAAGTACTTGAGAAGAACTAAGGATGATTTCTTAGTATATGGGGGTAATGACAACTTGATCGTGCAAGGCTATACTAATGCGAGCTTCCAGACTGACCGAGACGGATTTGAGTCTCAATCGGGATATGTTTTCGTCCTTAATGGTGGAGTTGTGAGCTAGAAGAGCTCTAAACAAGACACAGTTGCCGATTCTACGACAGAGGCTGAATATATAACTGCTAGTGAAGCGGCTAAGGAGGTTGTCTGGATGAGGAAGTTCATAGATGAACTCGGTGTTGTTCCTAGCATCTCAGGGCCTATTGGCATCCATTGTGACAACAATGGTTCCATATCCCAGGCCAAGAAACTGAGCTTCAGCTCCAAATCTAGACACGTGATGAGGAAGTTTCACATTATTCGACGCATAGTCACTGAGGGTGACATTAAGATGTGTAAGGTGCATACAGATGACAACATTGCAGATCCATTGACAAAGCCTATGCCTAGGCCGAAGCATGATAGTCACACTAGGGCTAAGGGTCTCAGACACATTGGAGAATGGGTTTAAGACTGCTTTGTATTACATTTTATGTTTAGAGTTTAGACACTAAGTTTATATTTGACTGGATGATTTTATGATATATGATATTTCATCTTTATTTATATATTGTGTTGAACGATAATAAATAAAATGCCCAAATAATTCGTAGTTCGCAAATGGGCTTATCTTAAGAGTTCTGGTAAATGAAACCCCATTAAGTGAAATGCAGTTATGAATTATCACAAGTCCGTAGTCTGAAATCATCAAATTGGACATAGGTGATTTTATTAAATGACTATATTGTAAGTTGACTGATACCGACAGGTTTCATGGGCTATAGGGACATGGAGATGTCTAGTCAATTACATATATATGTATGGATGATACATATAGGACAGACCCACCTTAAGACTCTACAAAAGGGATTGCAGAGTTTTAAGTTAAACCATGATTACACTAGTACAAAAGATGGATCTTTCGGGCAAAATCTATCGGGAGTTATAATTAACTCATGTAATAAAAAATTCGCTCAGGAGTTTTTTAAACAAACACCCGAGTAATATTGTCCCTCTTTTTCCAATAAAAATAAGAATAAATTGTCAGGAGTTTTAATTTAAACTCCTGAGATATATAATTTAACTCTCGGGTGCTTTGAAGAAAACACCGGATACAATATGCTACCTTCCATTTTTAATTATTTAAGTCAAAAACCCTTTCATCACCACGTTCAGTAGTTCACCCTCTCAAAACTTCGCATACCTATTCAGCGGTTCCGTCCATCCCTTCTCGTCTGCTTTTCAGCTTCTTTCCTTGTTCATTCCAAGCGAAGAACTCCCAAGTCCGAGGATGGTCGCCTCCAACTCTCCTTGCACTTGTTCTATGATTTTTTGGTCGATGGTAAGTCATAAAACCCTAATCACATGTTCATCTTTCTTCTTTGAATTTTTTTCGGTTCTAGTGTCTAATTGAAAATTGATATGGGGATTTAATTTTCAGTGGATGCAAATTCAACTCTCATGAATTGGTATCTCATCTGAATTTGGCAGATATGAATCCTAACCCTAATCTTTTCAATTCAATTTGGGATTCGGGAATCAAGGAAGAAGATGTCATATGCGCTTCTAGAAATTACACGCACCTGGTTGGCTGATTTCACCTGGTTGGCTGATTTGAGCAGCTTGGTGTCAATGATCCACAAACTGAGTATTCCCACTGAATGAGTATTCATGGAGAAAGTATGAACAAAGGTCGAGTACTAGGTATTGGAAAAAGTTCATTTCCCCTTTAATTGCTCTTGATTTGTAGGTTTACCCTTTATTAGAATTAATTCATCGCAATATTGATTTGTAGACTTAATTTTTTTATTATTACTTTTCTTCTTGCGCAGTACCGAGAAAGATGATGCCGTTCCTCGTCTACGAAGGTTAGATCAGGCTAATACTGCGGATCTCTCATTGCAGAACAGAATATTGCGTTCCTCCTCCATTAGGTAATTATCTGCATTTTAATCACACAATCAGTTCCTCAGAAAATATACACATTGCTTAATACAATGGGTTCGCTGCTAGTGTCTTTTTTTGTTTGTTTGTGCTTCTGTTACAAGCATATTTAGCCAAATGCCATTCTAACGGTCAAAATATCTCTAGCTTATCACACAGCGATCCTAATGTTGCAACATCATTCTGTCGAAGGAGTCAGAGGAAGGTCTTTGCTGAACCACGCACTGCTAATTCAAGGTCATTTAAAGCATTTTTTTTTGCAAACTCTTTTTCTGAATAAAAAATGATTTGATGCATCTAATGATTGAAGGCCAACAGTTTATATCATATTGTTCCATTAGATGATTAAATACTGATGCATCTTTCCTATGTCTGACTGTGAGAACTGAGAAGCAAACTGCAAATTATATCATTGAAGGATAATTTTATGATGATAACTCAATTTTCTTTAACAGGAGTATGACATTATGAAAGTTCTACCTAAAATTACTGCATAGATTGCAAATATATTATTAGATTCAAATGCCAAGCTCAATTAAAACCATTACCTATGATTACTAGTTCTGCTTCAAGCATTTAAAGCTTGAAAATATAGGGGTTTTCTCTTTCCTACCAGTTTTCTCTTGTTCGACTGGGCTTTCTTTAAAATTTATGATGAATGTATATGGCTTAACCGTGCATCGTAAAATATTTAATTACAGTTCAGTTGTGCTATATATTAACTTCACTTGATTTTAGCTCTTGATTGTTTAAGTTTACTGTATATTGCAGTCCAGAGCACCCATCTTTCCGTGGACGTGGACGATCCATGCTTGGTGGTGATAGAAACTCACTGAGAGAGTTTTCCGAAGAAGTTTCAACCTCAAGGTTTGTAGCTTTGTTGAATCAGAAGTTGAGATGTACTTCTTTATATAGAGAAATTCTTGTTGATGTCCATTTGTTGGTTTTTGTATTCGAATTATTTGTTACTAATAGCTGACTTTTTACTGTATGCTGATTTGTGATTCTTCGTATCTGGGCCTTTTTCTTGAGTGTGGAGAAATATTTTGTAAATTCTGATCCTTTATTTACAGATCAGTTGGTGCACCATCAACGGAAGTGCGGAGATTGAGAAGAAGAAGCATGAGTATAACTCCCGAAATTGGTGATGGCAATATTGCTTTCGATGTCTCTCTGTTTTAGTAAAGTTTTTCTCATTCTATTACTTCTTCAAGATATATGATAGCTGTTCTATTATTTCGTCAAGATGCTTGATAGCTCATGCAGTCATTGAATGTGTACAACTTGGTCATTGAAAGTGTACAGCTTTGTTGTATGACTTAATAGTTAATACTAAGCCTGTTACTCAGCTTTGTTGAATGATTAAATACTTAGCATGTGACTTCATTATTTGGTTCTATTGGAGAGATCTAATGTTCATTGATTATTTTAGAGTTGGATTGTTCTGGAAATGTTTGAGATGAATCTAGTTCGAACAACGGGTATGTTCCTTGGCTTCCATTGTTAAGGCAGTAAAAAAATCGTGGGGGCTTTCTACTCGATTCAGTATCGAATTGGGTAGAAAACCCCCATTTTTTTATTATAAAAAAACGTTTCTCAGGAGTTTTTTTTAAAACTCCCGAGAGAGTTAAAAGTACAAACCTCTTACCCGATTCAACTATTTTTCGGGAGTTTTTATAAAAACTTCTGACTGAGAATTGTTTCTCGGGAGTTTTTATAAAACTCCTGAGAGATATTTATCAGGTGGCGAAATAAAAGGAGTTGAAAAACTCCCGTTAGCTTTGTAAAAAAACCCCTGAAAGACGTCTATTCTGTACTAGTGTTAGTAGATTCCTCATACATGAGTGTGTTATGGTCTCTCTTGATGATTGGTATGCCAAAAGTTGGGATTGCCAAAAGTTGAGTGGGAGCCATAGTCATACAAGACTGTAGATGTCCTTCTTCTTCATGCATATTGTGATGCATTGAAAAGGAATGGTGTCTAAGCCACTTGAAGAGCAAGAACTGAAAATGCATGGCTATGCTCGGATGGATTATTTGTTATCATCCGTTTAATTGACAGTTCGAACTCGGAGTTCAAGGAATATATTTGATAATAGATATGAATGTCACTATATCATCAAATATGACATTAAGAGACACGGGTATCTAAAATTGCACACTTGTTTAAGGACAAGTGGGAGATTGAAGGAATTGTGTCCTTTAATTTAATGTGCAACGACTAATTATGGAATAGGACAATTGATAGAGATATTCAATCCGATTATTTTAGGAGTCGTAGTGCTTTGCTAGAAGCCAACTACGATTAATGGGCTTAAACGGGTTAAACTCATGGCTATTATAAACGGGTCCTATGCGGTCACACACTTAGAGTTGACGGACTTGATCAAAAGATAGATGATCTTGTTATTAGTGTATATTAGATATATATTATTAATAATGGGATAAGATTTATTTGTGAAATAAATAATTAATTAAATAGGGTATAAATATGAGCTTATAAAGATGGGCTTATGAGGCCTTGACCTAATTAACACATCCCCAAAAGAGAGGAACGTGAGTTTTGCCGCACCAATTGGTTGGGAGGGCTGAATTCCACCATCATCGATCAAGAGCAATTTGATTGTTCACCTTTCGATCTTCGTCCTAGCAGTCGAAGCCAAATGAGATCTAGACCGGGCTCTTGTGGACCAAGTAGAGGAGCAACGTGTGGGGCTCTCATCTTTCCGTTCATATCCGAGAAGATCCGGTTCACGCATCAACATGTATCTCCTATGAACAATGATTTGATCTATCGATTTTATGCATGAAGATCTTGCGATTAGATGATAGAAAATAGTTTCTAAAACTTCCACTGCACATCTAATTATCCATCACGGCGGGCGTCGGGTGAATAACGTTGGGCGCCGTTCCATCAGACGTCATAATTCTCCTTATCTTCGACAGTGTGCTTCCTTGCTCTTTTTATGTTCCTTCCTTAGCCTTCATATGCTCCAAAATCAGTCATTTAAGCTCTTCCAAGATCTCATCCAAGGTTGGAATGTAAAACTACAGAATAAACACTAAAAATGCATAGATTCAAAACTCGAATACTTCACAACAAACATATAGAAATAGACCAAAACATATGCAAAACTCCTATCTAAATGCAATTAGAACTACCTATATACCTATAATGCCTATAGGTAGTTCGCACCCGAATGACAACTAGTACTCCCTCCGTCTCGCAATACTTGTAGTTTTAGAGTAGTAGAGTTGTATCAAAAAACTTGTTGTTTTAGCTATAATTATTATCTTTATAGGTAATGATTGCTCTTTTTATAGGTAATAATTGCTACTTTTAAGTACTTTAACCTATAAAAGTAAAGTAAATATAGATTTTGTTAATAAGTGTATATAAAGGTTAAACAACAAGTATTGCGATACGGAGGGAGTATATATTAAAAAATCTCTTTTTTTGAAATTGTTTTGTTTCTTTTTCATTTTTTCTACTAAAAATTACAATTCTCATAAGTCATAAATTAAAGGTTTTTTTTCTAATATTAAAACAAAAAAAATTCATACATACATGCAATACAAAATTCTCGAAATTTTTTAAGCCCCCACTAAAAAAAATTTGGTTCTGCCACTAGATTTGGCTCCATCAAAATTGAGTTTTACAAAACCATTTGATTTTGGAAGGATATGTGGGGATGAAGAGTAGAGTCTACAAGAACTCGATCCCTTGAACATCTATATCTATATCTATATCTTACTATATAGTAAAGTAAACTTTTTGGCCATTTATTGCTCATTTTTTAGTGTAATAGAAGTAAGTTTTTTTTTTCTTTTCAATTTTTTTTAAAAAAAAACTCTTCGTCTACCACAATTGTTAAAAAAAAAAGTACTCTTTAAGCACAAATTTTCATGTTATTAAAGATTAAAATTTAGTTTGAATAAGTAAGCCATATAATAAAAACTAACTAGAAATAATCTTATCTTATCTTATCTTATATTATTACTATATAGTAAAGTAAGCTTTTGGCCATTTATTGTTCATTCATTAGTGAAATAGAAGTAAGCATTTTCTTTCTTTTCAAATTTAAAAAAAAAAAACTCTTCTTCTACCACAGTTGTTTAAAAAAGTACTCTTTAAGCACACATTTTCATATTATTAAATGAAATAAGATTAAAATTTAGTTTGAATAAGTAAGACATATAATAAAAACTAACTAGAAATAAAAATTTAAGTAACTCATCCATATAATGTTATCTTATCTTACTATATATTACAATAAGCTTTTTGACCATTTATTGCGCATTCATTAGTGAAATAGAAGTAAGGTAAGCTTTTTGGCCATTTATTGCTCTTTTTTTTTTGAACCGGAAATAGTTCGAAGTCCCAAACTTCAACTGAAGTCTGGGACAACGAGAGGCCGAAAAAAAACGACAGACGGACTAACCGTCATGATACAACCAGAAAAGCAAAATACAGAGGAAAACCCGAAAACACAAGATCTCAACAAGAAGACCAGAAGAGAGACAGTCGAAGGACTCCGAGTGGAAGCTACGAATGCCGAGAACATGGAAAAGTCGATGGACTGACACGACGACTCGACGCCGGGGAGACAGATGCAGAAACCCATCGGAAAAGGCGTCACCTGGGGAAGTGTGGATCAACGACGTTCCCTCACCTAGATGAGAGATCTTCGAGAATCACGAACACTACCACGGTCAACTCGAACAACAGGGCGCCCGAGACTGCACATCATCCGGAACTAAACGAAACCGCACCCAAGAAACGACTCCACTCTAACGGACAAAATAAACCAAGATCAAATGAAACGGGTTAACGGGTAAAAGCAAATAAGAGAGGTTGTTGGTGCTTGAATGTATATATAAAAAATAAATATATACATTTCGGTCTTGGGGTTGAGGTGCTGGAGTGTTTATATAAATACAGTATAAAATATAAACACTATAGTATTTATTATTATTATTATTATTAATTTATTTTTTTGGTAATTTGACTTTGGCGTGCAAGGGAGAAATTAACCCTTGCACGCCAAGGAATGTCAGAGGCGGAGAATCAGAGGTTGAAGGCAGAAGTGAGTCGGGGAGATGGAGTCGGGGCGTAACGCCGGCAAGAAGCCCACCACCACACCAACAAACGCCACCAAGCGGAGGCCGACGGAATGGAGGTCGGAGACTCCAGGAATGGGGGCATCGACGGAAGTGGCCCAACATCCATATTGAACAGAAATAAGGCTCGATATGGGTGGATCTGGTGGAATCCGAAGCCGACAGCGGGGGAACGGACATCGAGATTGGGTAAAAGGTGGAGAACAACAAACACCATCAAGAGAAGGACAACGGATGGAGAACGAAGAATCTGGGTTTGGGGTTTCAAGTCGATGGCGAAATTTCACGCAGATTTACCCAAATCGAGGCCTAAGTGGGCGGATTCGGAGGAAATCAGCGCCGACAGCGAAGGCAGACAACCAGGGTGGAAGAATGGTGGTGATCAATTCTAGAAAGCAAGTCGATTTCTCGTTCGTCGTTGAGGGTCGGATCCAAACATCGATCCGAAAATTTGGTTTAGAAGAACCAATTGGGTATGAAACTTGATTGTACGGACATTGAAGAGTAAAAATTTTCCATTCTGAGAATGGATGATGGTGAAGATTAATTTGGTTTGGGGTTGAGAGGTTTAGCTCTCGTTGGTCCCCTAGTTGTTGTTATTGAAGGTATTGGTGGTTGCCCGACGGATAGAATGACACCCTTGTTGAGTAAAATTATCCACCCATTGCAAGGAGCTTTTATAACCGATAGAGCAATTCAAGACAATGTGCTAATCGCCCACGAAATTTTTCATACCTTTCGAAGCAGGAAAGGCCGAGAAGGATGGATTGCAATTAAATTAGACATGGAGAAAGCCTATGATAGAGTGGATTCTCCTTGCTATTATGGAAAGATTTGGGTTATGCAGGAAATTCTGTGACTGGATTAAGGAATGCATCCAAACTGTATCGTACTCCGTTCTGGTAAACAACGAACTGACTAAAACATTTCAGCCACTTAGAGGCTTGAGACAAGGTGACCCAATATCTCCGTATCTATTCATCATAGGTGCAGAAATGCTCACCAGGAGACTCCAATATCAATGAGACCAAACTAGAAACTCTATTGGCTTCAAGATATCTAGAAATGGTGTTCATATTCCATTTCTCTCATTTGCCGACGACATAATGATATTTGCCAAAGCAACATCGGAAGCATACTCGACAGTGAAAAAGATTCTGAACGAGTATTGTGAGATCTCTGGGCAAAAAATAAATTTCCAAAAGTCAGCTTTTCAGGTTATCAGTGGGATCACAAATGAACGAAAATAACAACTTCAGAATTGCTTGCAAATTTCGAATCAAGCATCTCTAGAAAAATACCTGGGCTGCGCTTTCATTAATGGCAGAGTAACTAAGGAGACATTTGGTGAGGTTTTGAGAAAAACAAAGAACCAATTAACAAAATGGAGAGCAAATGAACTATCCCAACAAGGAAGAGCGATTCTAGTCAAAGCGAATTTAGCTGCCAAACCAAATTATTTGATGCAAAATTTCATGCTTCCTGCAAGCATACATTCAGAGCTTGACCAAATTAACAGATGTTTTTTTTCTGGAATAAGGACTCAACGTACAAACCTTTAATTGGTTGGGACAAAGTATGCAGACCAAAAAATGAAGGCGGACTTGGCATAAACAAAACAAAACAAAAGATATGAACAAAGCTCTTCCAATGAATTTACGGAGTATTATGGAAAATCCTAGCTGAGCCTCAAAATGGATGGGTGAAAATTATTAGAGAAGAATATCTTAAATATGACAACATTTGGGATTACAAAAAGAAGAAAAACACTTCATGGCAATGGACCAAATTGATGGAATTAAAAGACAAATTCTGCCAAGGGCTGATATGGCAAATTGGCAACGGGAAAACAATTAGATTTTGGAAGGACAAATGACTATATAATGATAATTGCCTTCAAGAAATCCGACTACAAGACCAAATAAAAGAATTTGAAACAATTGACCAATTTATAAAACCAGACAAAACTTGGAATGAAGAAAGATTGAAACAAAACCTCCCGATGAATGCTGTAGATGAGATCCTAACAATGCATATCCCTAAACACATAGATTGAAGATAAACTATATTGGAAAGCTAGCAGAAACGGCTGGTTTTCCACGGCTAGCGCTTTGAACCATATTAGAAAAGCTAGAAGAGCTAGCTGTGACCTATTAGAGTGGATATGGAAGATTGATTGTCCACCGAAAATTAAAATCTTTCTTTGGAAAAATATCCTTAATGGAACCCCAACGAAAATCAGACTTAGGAATAAATGAATTGATGTCCCTTAGGGTTGTCCCCTCTGCAACAATTGCGAAGAAGACGCAACCCATTTATTCACGGCATGCTCGACATCTCTGGCACTAATTAATTGGAATAATAAGCAAACTGAAAGAATAATACGAAACACTGACAAAACTAACAAGACCTACAAGATGATAAGTATTGAAATCTTCTCCCATCTATGAGCTACTCAGAAATCGATACTAGTGTTCTCTTTATGGGGGATTTGGTCTGTGAGGAACAAAATTGTTTTTGAAAATCATGATGTCAGAAATATGGAACAATGGATAAAAATCATTACACAATATAGGTTATCTTGGAAAAAAGCTTTAGAATATGATCTAGAGATCGAACGATGAGGCTACAACTATACATCACAAACCTCAAAACAGATCGAGACGCCAAAAAAAGGTTAAATGGAAGAAATCGCCCGAAGGATTCACGAAGCTAAATTTTGATAGAGTCAAGGTCGCGTTTGGGCAAGCTGCTGCTGGGTTTGTTATCCGCGATTGTAGTGGTAGAGTGGTGTCTTGTGGTGCGCTTGGACTTGGGAGCATTTCTGCAATACAAGCTGAGTGTCTTGATCTTAATGCCGACCTTCTTTTTGCTGTTAGGATGGGTTTCTCGTGTCTCGTGGTGGAAGGAGATTGTCTGAGCGTTGTCAACGCCCTGCGTGAGATCGGTACTTGCCCGTGGCCTATTGAGATGGTGATTACCGATGTTCTCGGCCTCTGCAAATCTTTCGAGGCCATCGACTTCTCACACACGTTTCGGGAAGGCAACTAGGTCACTAACAGATTGGCGCACGCTCCTTTGCCCTCCTCTTTCCCTGTTGAGCGGTGCCCAACTGAGATTGAGGATTTAGTCAGTAAGGACGCCATTCGACAGTGGTTCAACTTAGGTTGACCAAATTATTTCAAAAAAAAAAAGTAGGATGAATTTTACGGAGTACACCGTATTAATTTGGTTTTTGAATTAACGAACGACAAATCTACCGATACAGTCCAGTGGAGGAGGCTGGAGTTGCTTGCTCCCTCCCCGTTGACCAGTCAAAATCTCCCCAGTCTCACTAACCGCCGCCTCGATGGCTACCGATCGCCGCCACCAGCAACACCGCCCCCAACGTCTCTCCGTTCCACCTCGCACCGCCGCGTTGGCCACCTCCAGAGCCTATCCACTCTACCCTCACCCTTCCCCCATCCTGACCCCAACCCCAACTCCCTCCAAGAGCCGCCTCGCCGTCGGCAACGGTAACGGCAGCCGCAGTTCCCTCTCCTTCCTCTTCGTCCTCCTCTTCTCCCTCCGCTCTCTCTACTCCCTCATCCCCTTCCTCCGATCCTCCCCTTCCTCCTTGTCCCTCTTCCCTTTCTCCTTCCTTGTCTCCCTCTTCTCCTTCCTCCTCACCCTCTCCTTCTCCCTCTTCCCTCTCCGCGGCCGCCACCGCCCCTTCGCCTTCGATCTCTCCCTCTCCTCCATCCAGCGGCCTCAGCTCGGACTTCTTCTATTCAGATCCGCCGTCCTCGCCATCGTCTTCCTCCTCCGATTCCAGGCCCTCCGTTACTGCGGCACCGCCGCCATGATCCTCTCCGAACTCTCCGGCAACGTCGCCTTCCAGTTCCTATACAGAGGGACTGGTAGTGATCTCGATCGCCGCCGATCTTCCAAGGTCTGTGCTTCCGTTTCTTTAGCTTTAGGTTTGTTCTTTTTATCTGTGAGCTGGGATCGCCTTGAGTGCTTTCCTTTTTCTTACGCGAATCTTGAGAAATTGGGGACTTCCTTGATGATCAGTAGCAAATGTGTGAGAATTGGCCCTATGGTTCTTCCTTTCTTGTCTGGAGTTCTCGGTTGCTACGAGCGGCATTTGATGAACTTGCGTGGAATCAGGCAATTAGGCCAAAAAAGGATCCAACTGGTTTCTCTGTTTCTGACGACGGTTCTGCTTTTACTACCTGCTGTCGTTAGCTTCTGGATATTTGAGGAAGAGGGAGGCGGTGTCTCCCTCAGCAATCTGGGTTGGCCTTTGGCAAACACTGTTCTGTTTGGCGTGCTTTTGAATGAATGGTATACTGATGATAAGAATCCCAAGGATTTTGAGAAGGAATTCCTGGTTACCTTTGCTTTTATCGTCGGTTTGGAGCTGGTTTACTTCCCTGAGCTCTCTCTTTGGGGATTGTTAATCTGTGGTCTCTTGTTCTGGATCACAGTTAGTCAGCTCAATGATGTCTATTCAGGCTATGTGGAATTGGGGGTGGGAGCTCAGGATTCGGCTTCTAGCTTGATCATGAAACCCATTCGACATATTCTGAGCGAAAGGAAATCCCGAAAGATTGCATTGTTTCTTTTGATCAATACGCTCTACATGTTTGTGGAGTTCGTGGCAGGGTTCATGAGCAATAGTCTTGGGTTGATTTCAGATGCATGTCATATGTTGTTTGATTGTGCTGCCTTGGCTATTGGACTTTATGCTTCTTACATTGCCCGATTGCCTGCCAATGGTCAGTATAACTACGGTCGTGGGAGATTTGAGGTTCTCTCAGGGTATGCAAATGCTGTTTTCCTGGTTTTGGTTGGAGCCTTGATAGTGCTTGAATCATTTGAGAGGATTTTGGACCCCCAAGAGGTTTCAACGAACAGCTTGCTTGTTGTTTCTGTAGGAGGGTTGCTAGTGAATATGATAGGGTTGGTGTTTTTTCATGAGGAGCATCATCACGCGCATGGTGGACACGGATCATGTTCACATTCGCATTCGCATTCACATTCCCTTCCTACTGGACATGATCATTCGGCCAGCAGCCATCATCATGAGCATAATGGAGATTGTGCAGGTGATCACAAAACCGATACTTCCAATAGCCACAATAGCCATATTCATGTGCATCACAACGAGCATGGTCATATACATGAGCGCCATGACCAGAGCCATAATGATCGTCAGCACAAGCACCATGACCACAGCCATAACGATCATCAGCACAAGCACCATGACCACAGCTGTAACGATCATCAGCACAAGCACCATGTTCACAGTCATAACACAGACCATCATCATCATGACCATCACCACTCTAAACCTGATGTCTCAGGAAGCATAGATTGTGACTCTGCAACTGCATTGCGAACTCATTCCTTCACAAGTCACAAAGACGGACTTTCCCATGCTCCTCATGGAGGAGATTGTAGTGCTGGAATTCCTGTTTCAACCTCTGAGGATCATTCTTCCTGCAAAGGGCACTGTTCCGAGCAAAAAGCACCATCTACTGCACATGAACACAAGCATTCTGAAAAGAATCCCACTAATCACCATTATCACATCGACCATAACATGGAAGGCATCTTCTTGCATGTTCTAGCAGACACGTTGGGGAGTGTTGGGGTTGTCATTTCCACTCTCTTGATCAAATTCAAGGGCTGGCTGATAGCTGATCCTGCTTGCTCTATATTTATCTCAATCCTAATTGTATCTTCAGTTATTCCGCTGCTCAGGAACTCTGCGGAAATTTTGCTGCAAAGAATTCCAAGGTCACATGAGCGGGACCTGAAGCAGGCCTTGAATGATGTGATGAATATAAAAGGAGTTTGTGGCATCCAGAATCTGCATGTTTGGAGCTTGACGAACATGGATGTTGTGGGCACACTTCATGTTCATGTCTCTACAGAAAGCGACAGGGTTTCCATGAAAAACTTGGTGTCCAACATATTTAAGAATGCTGGAGTCAAGGATCTGACTATACAGGTTGAATGCATCCAAAAGTAATTCCCTCGTCTAACATCTTGCCTCAAGGAGCTTCTTATGACTGCTGCAAACAGCCAGCTGCACCTGCAGAAGAAATGACCTGGCTGCAAGCTAATAGCGCTATCACACAAATCGTAAATCTCATTTCATGCGTCTGTTTAGCATTGAATTACAGCAGTTGATCCAGTTTTGAACTCTTTGAATCACAAAATTAGTTTTGCCCATCGGGAGAGGGAAGTGGGTTAAAAAGGTTTAATTGGAAATTGGAAATTGCTGCTAGATCTTGATTCTTGAACTACTTCCTTTTTGTCCTTTTAAGGACGAAGATTCTGACTTTATAAGTAAAGGAGTAAAGGACCAAAGGTTATGTGACTTGTGGATACTAAAAACAGGCATGATAAAGCCAATGAGATTAGCATTTTGTTAAGAATGCTTTTTAAATGTGCAAATCTTGGTATCTTATCAGTTTGTTGTTTTCTTTTGAATTCCATCTTTTTGTGTGTTTTAGTTGTGATGACCCTTCTTTGTTACGTGAAAATGTGACCGGGCTCTGGAAGTTTGTATGGAGATTTAGAAGAGAGGGATCTTGTGCTGCAAGTGAAGCAGTTAGGGCTGTGATGTGATGGATGATGCTAGAGTGATTGGTAGTGTCTTAAAGAGTTTGTTACAACCCAATACATCAGAGTCGGTCACTTTAACCAGTACTGAGCAGTATAAATGGAGGGGGTTCCATCCCTGATTAGGTACCCAGAGATTCTACTTCTCTCATGAGTATCTGCAGACTGCAGTATCTTCCCCGTTTTCCATTGTTCTTCCTTATTCCCAGTTCAATCCAAACAATTTGCTTTCACTTTTTTCCTTCCGAGGGGAGGACGGACTAAGATCCTGGCTTCCCGTTGTACATACTAATTATCAATGTATGTTACAATTACACTTGCTATACTGGGGCTGACAATAATTTACATGTCCTTTGATTGAGTTGTTGTGATGTTCTTTGTATCAGGTTTCAACCTTCATTTCTGTCGTCTTGATGAAAGGATTAAGCTGATCAAATTGTAATTGCTTAAATGATATCCCTAATGTTCATCTGAGTTCTAAAATGATGGAAACCATCCGGTTGTTACTTTAAACAAGTCTGTGGTTAGGACATAGGTTCGACTTTAGAGTGAGTTCCTCCTCCATCCTCACTGTTTTGCATAGGTGGTCAGGTTTAAGTTTTCATTCCCAGTTTTCAGTCACATTGCAATGTTTTAATGAATGCGAATCAAGAATGCAATACCTTCCGCTGAGCGGGCTGCAAAAGATCTCTTCTTTGGAAGGAAGATTATAGAGGGACGCAGCAGGCGCGACGAGGAAGCCTAGCTCAGACATATCCAAGGACAGTCCATAGTTTTCCTAATAGCTGCTGCACACTCCTACCTCACTGCTTTCCATTTTGATGCATCAGACATTTGTAGCCATTATGAAAACAGCTAACAAAATCTGATTCTCTCTGATTCCGCATGGTATATTGTGAATATCTTGATGGTTGGATACTTGGATAAAAAAAAAAAATATTGTCAAAGATGAGCAATTTGCAATGTTGAGAAGTGAAAAATGACCCAATTTGTTCAGCTTGGATTGCATTATGAAGAAAGGCAATTTCTGATTGGGGAAAAGGTAGATTTCTTGTAATGATTGGTACGTCTGATGCCCTTCAAGGCTTGAACTATAACATGAACTTGTTTAAGGTGTGTGATGATCAGAGCATCCATCCGACCGTTGAACTTGGCGAAGACTGCGAGAATGGCCTTGGGATTAGATTCTCTCCGTCAATAATGCACTGCCCGGAATCTAAAATTGTACAGAAAAACACTAAGATCTTACAGCGAACAAAAGGGGACCCAGAGAGATGAGATCTTCATAGCACAGATTGGATAAACGTCAACCTTTGAATGTCTTCCGGTTTGGCATTCAAAGACAAAGTGCACAGAAGCTAAGTACTTCTGATATGATTCACTGTGAAACCATGAAGAACAAAACAGCTTAAAAGTAAGAAAAATATAATTACTTGATTTCAAACAAGTTTTGTATGACAAAGGCTCTTCATACATTAGCATTATAATAATTTATACACCTTAACCCAAAATCTTTCAGAAATACCCCTCCAGCAAAACACTTCTCCCTGATACTGTCGTCGTAAAATTCTTCAGCTCTTGTCCTCGAGTTATACTCGTCAAGGGATAGGCAAAACCTTCTTGATCTCCAGCCCAGATCGGCAACACTTCCACCACAATCTTTTGCAAAAGGTTTTTCTGAAGACCCTCTTTCAGGATCTCTTCCAATCCATCAAGGTTCCCTCTAACATCTAGCAAAACACTGCATGACCCTTGTTTAGCGCAATGATCAAGAACTGCTTCCAAGCATATCTTATCCATTGTCACTTTTTCGATGCCTGTCTCAGATGACTTTGGTTCTATAGCTCCCTCCTCTTCTGTGAATATAATAGCATTTTGAAAAGATCCTGTCGATACATTAGGAGCTGAGATGGAAGAAGCAGCACCGCTTGCTAAGATAATGTGCCGAGGTTGGGTTGCTTTAGGCTCCATTGATGCAGGAAACCCGAAATCTGCTAGTGCAGCAGAAGATTGTATGACTGCATCATATTCCTGTAGCATCTTGGAGTAGTAGCCTCCACACGCTGAGGCTCCTTCACCGAGCTGATTCAGAAACAAACCATTTGCAGAGATTGAGTATCTGCAAGCAAGATCAGTATTGTCACCATAAACACTCCAAACTGCCAAGTTCAGAGTCTTCAGATGAATCAGATCTAATCATATAAATGAACTCGATTGAATTTTTTCGATTAGGAATATTCATCATGAATCAAGATCACTTTGCCAATATTAGAACGAAGACTGACCTAAGTGTAACAAAGGGTTTTCCCGTAAGCATTTTGTGAACATAGCTTTCAATGAGCTGTTTGCACAAATCTTCCTCGACACCTACAACCACTTCAATACCTGCAGCTCTCAATCTCTGAACTCCCTTTGAAGCAACAATGGGGTTGGGATCCACCATGCCAACCACCACCTTGCGGACCTTTGCTTTAATCAGTGCTTCGGTGCAAGGTGGGGTTCTGCCATAATGGTTGCAGGGTTCTAAGCTCACATAAGCAGTGCTCCCCTCAGCCAACTCACCAGCATTCCTCAGCGCAAATACCTGCAAAAACATCAAGATTGCATTTGCCTCCGACTTGGGTTCTGGTATAAAATTAGGAATCCAATTACAATAGGAATTTCATGGTCAGCCTTTTTTTTTTCTTTGCATGGTTAGTTCAGGAATCAAACTATGTTCACAGATCTGATATGCAAACAAACATTGGATTACAGCCCAATATCTCAGTCCCTAAACACAACCAAATTCAGATTTACACAGCTGTAGGGATGACCTCTGCATGGGGCTGGCCAGCTTTTGGATGAAATCCTTCACCAACGATCTCTCCATCTTTGACAATCACACAACCAACCATGGGATTAGGACTTGTACACCCAATCGCCTCCCGTGCACGGTCCAAAGCTCTCCTCATGTAATACATATCATCTTCTCCTCCTGAGGTCCCACATCTTACCATTACCAATCTCCCACGGTTTCTAATATGAACGCACCTCCAAGGTTCGAATTTTCCCGCATTGCAGAGCTCCGGAGAAAATCTTGATTTTGAATGGAGCCTTGCGCTAGGGGTAGAAGAATTCAAAAAATTGCAAGTAGTATCATAAGAAAAGCATGGTTTGTGTTTTCTACTCAAAGTTAGGGGAGCAGTAGACGCTCGTTTGAGTGTTGTGTTGCAAAGAGACTCAGAATTCAAAGCAGAGCAAGTTTTGGGTTTTGAGGAATTTTGAGAGGGAAAGAAAGAAGCTAGGAGGTGTTGGTTTGAGCACAAACTTAGCATCTTGAATTATTTTTTAATGCCAATGCTGAAAGATAGACATCAAAAGTGAGAACCTGCAAGAAGAAAGCAATGAACTTGATGAGTTCATTAAAATTTGGAATGATAATAAAAACTCACAAGCATTATTTCATAATCCTAGTCCAATTTTGAACCCTAATTTCATAAACAGAACAAAAACACAAAAACAACATCACAAAATTTGGTTGAATTTGACGCTTAGTAATCAAATGCCAAGATCAGCTTTTTTATGAAAACTGAAGTTAGAAAACTCTTACAACAAAACAGCGGCGGATCCAGGATTTTTGCTAGGGGGCTGAAAATTATACACAACGATAATAAAATTCATCTTGGATCCGTCTACCATCCTCAAGTTCATTGCACATTACCCACATATAAGGATTCATACTTACTATGTTATAGAAACCATCTGATATCTTATCATCATAAGACAAACACCCTTTAATCTGTAATTTAACAAACTTTTCTTAGTCATTACACAATGTTTGGCTAAGGGCCAAAAAATGCAGTATTTGTCAACTTGTTTCTTCCTTTGATCAAAATGCTTCAAACACCTTCAATTAAGTGCAATAGAAAGCAACATGGAAAATAGTTAAGGTGCTTGGGTCACACCAACTGCTAATATTAACAAGAAACCGATCTCATCCGATATTCCACAAAAGACTTCCCCAAATCACAAATTTAATTCACAGATCCCAAATTCCATTCACAAATTCATAAACTTCATTATCAAATTCACATATACACAATAATTAAATGACAAAATTGATTCCCAAAATTACAAACCCTAATAAAAATTTCACTAAATTGATTCTAAAAATCAAACCCTAATTTCAACGATTGGTTTCCAAAAACAAAACCATCGAATCTCAACAATCAAAAGTTATAGCATAAATTCACAAAGTATAAAGTGTGAAACACAAACACTAACCTTTTCAATTCGGATTGGAATTTAAGGAAGAACAATTTGTCACACAGCAGGAAGTTTCGGCTTTTGTTGCAATAGTGCCGCTGTTCACTGCAGTGACAGCCCGGAGCCAACAGCAGCGTGGGAGGGAGGACTCGAGGTCGCTGCGCAGCCAACGCAGTGGTGCGACGGCGAGGGAGGACTCATCTGCTGAGCCAACACAGTGGTCGCGTAGGTTTTCGCTTCGCAGCCTTCGACGGTTCGACTGTGTGAAGTCTGATAAAAAAAACCGCACCTCTCAGTCTCTGTGCGACTGTTTACATGTTTTAAACAAAAAAAACAATTGTGGAATTAATAGGATTCGAACCGTGGACCAGCCAAACTACCGTATATATATAACATTTCCTTTTTTTCTTTATCCACGAACCACCTGGATCCGCCACTGCAACAAAGTATATTCCAGGACAAGGGCTGCACTTAGACCTGTCAAAACATAACCCGATCCGAAAATCCGACCCGATCGCCCGAAATTTTTTGGGTAAGACCCGAAAATTTTGGCCCGAATTTTTTTCCGACCCGAACCCGAAAACCCGGAAATTTTCCGGGAAATCTGGGTTTTGACCCGGTAACCCGATTGACCCGACAATTTTGACCTGATTGACTTATAATTAAATATAATTATTTTTTTTATATTTAATTAAAATTTATCGTAAAATTATCAAATTATAATTTTTTTAATTTAAAAAAGAAAAAATTGACAAACCCGAAATCGACCCGAAATGACCCGAAACCCGGTCAAACCCGGATTCTAGTCAACCCGAAAAACCTGGAACACGTTTTATCCGGGACCCATTTTACCTAAGACCCGAAGTGACCCGACCCGAATGACCCGGCTGCACTCAAAAAAGTGAATGGTTAAGAGGATAATTCTTTGGTTTTATCATTACTAATCATAATAAGGGACTTCATTTTCGAAGTGCTCCTAATAAGAAATAATACTGAAATTGGAAAAGTACAACATATTTTTTAGAAAGAATAGAACTACTAAATCAATCCTCAAACATTAGTCTAGGACAGACTCATCAATGCATTATCATATTTATTTGCATCTTTTTTGCATAATTGAATTCATCGAGTATTGCTTGATGCTTTATAGGATTTGATTCAAGCTTTAAAGGTTTCCCTGCAGTGACGAAACTAGAAAGGGCCAAAAGTAACCTCTCAATGCCTGACGAGGTAGCAAAAGGAAGCCAGAAAAGCCCCCTAGTGCCTGAAAAGGTGACAAGGGAAGACTCTGACAGTTCCTTGAGTAGTGATGTAAACCCTAAGAGGAAGAGGTCGAGACATAAGAACCCCGTACCGTTGGAAAATTCAACCGATGGAAACAAAGGTGCAACATTTTTCTTTTCTCATTGCATCTTTTTTTTTATCTCCTTTTTTTTCTTGACTTTGTTTTAAAATCTGTCCTAATTGCAGTAGGGAGATCAATTTCAGACTGAGCACTACTCAGATAAAGAGGATTATGATGACAGTGATCAAGATATCGATTTTGATATTAGCGGGGCGACCTCTACCAATTTGGAGATCCTAGCACCAGTACCTAACCAAACTGATGATAAGTTGATTGTTGGGTTACAACAGCAGCCTCTTGAGTCGGTACAAAATTTGCCAGACTCTGCCCCCCTTGAGAATGCGCCAGCCTCCTTAGATAGTCTATTTCCTGACTCTGTGAAGCCCTACCTCCGCATGAAAGTTATGGGAGGTATCAAAGACATCGCTGAAATCATTTTAGCCTCTTAATCTGCTTTGGCTCGGTTTTTATTTTGTAAATTACTATCATGGTCCTCATTACTCTAGATTTTGTACAATGATTTTTGCGAAATGTAAATTACTCTCAAGTGTATATTGTATTGTAATACCTAAATTACTTGTAATTTATATATCTATTGGTTATATGAGTTTATGTTGATATTGTGGTGTTTGTATTCTTGCAATTAAGATGACGATATTTTTTATATTCATTTGAAAGAGGGGAACAGGGTAGAGAATGCGATATAAAGCTGGATAATTTTTTTATATATATAAAGCATTTCTCGGCGGTTTTTACAAAAACTCCTGAGAAAGTTTAAAAATTAGGCGTTGGTTGGGGAAACAGACTGTCTCGGGAGTTTTTTCAAAAACCCCTGACCGAACACTATTTCTCGGGAGTTTTTATAAAACCCCTGAGAAATATCTTTCAGGTGAGCAAATAAAAGGAGGCCGATAACACCCGACCGTTTCGTTAAAAAACACCCGACATACGTTAAATCTGTACTAGTGATGATAATGAGAGAAAAGCTCTGAACAGAGGAAGAAAACTTTGCTAGGGACAATGATGTACTAGCAAAGAGTACATCTGAGGCTAGACATCGTCTCCAGCTCGTCACACAGAGACAGGAAGACCTAGAAAAGACGGAGTGGGAAGGCAAGGCAAAGATGGAGGATATCAATTCAAAGAAAGCTCACCTCCAATCTCTAGTTACCGCTTTTGGTTCATTTTCCTCTATTTAGTCAGCGGATCTTTTTCTTTCATCATTTTTGTTGTTGGTTGTTTTTTTTCTTTCTACATATGCTTTAGGAACTTTATGTCCCTATTTGATTTTGCACATACATTTTTTTTATGAATATATGCAAACACTTTTTTTTAGATACAAGAGCTCTGGAGAAGTTAATATTGATAAGAATTGTGATGACAAATATCAAATCAACAAAACTTATTGCCATTTCATTAATATGATAACACTCACTCTTACCTCTTGGGTAGGACAAGTATATGCCCTGCATGTATGTTGCATGTACTCAAAACAGATCCTCTCCATACTCTTCTATCGATCACCCACATTCAACTAAGAAAAGTTGGGCTTATACACTTGACATGATAGCGCCTTTGTATTTTGTAAGCCAAGCTTTAGAACCAATTTGTTGACTTCCAACATGCCTACATTTTATTTGAACAATATTTCCACACCAACACAAATTTGACCGATCATTGGTCTAGCCTTAAGAGTGACGTCATGTACTCACTCTTCTTTTAAGAGGGCAATTGGTATTGTGTTTGTTTTTGGGGCTGCATCTAGCATTTTTTACTAGCTAAACTGCCTACGTACCCTCTTTCTAAGGGATCAAGCCGCTCGTAGTTCTTTCGGGCACCCATTTTTTTCACATATACTCCAGGGTCCCTCATTTCGGACTAACTTCAAGTCCATATTTTCATTTCATTCACCATTTTTTTACCGGGATTTTTCTTTCTTTCTTTCTCTTTTTTCTTCTTTTTTTTTCTCCTTTTTTTTTACCGCATCACTCGGATTACCTGGGCCTAGGCCTAGGCCTGATACATGAGTCGAGTAGCTCGGGATCGACTCGGACTCGGCTCGGTAAAAACTCGACTCGGGATCGCTCGAATGTATATAGGAGCCGAGTTCGAGCCTATTCCTGAGCTCGAATCGAGCTCGAGTGGCTCGCCAGCTCGTATGTGTATATATATATAAGTTAGCCTTGGGTTAGTGTAAACCTTCCGCTCCGCCCCTCCCTCGACCTCCATTTCAATTTTCATTTTTTCAATTGGGGTCACTCTCAGATTCGACGAATCCGGAATCCCTCGTCAGTCGTCTCTCATTCTCTGATCCGGCCTGGCCTCAGTCCTCCCTCGTCCTCGGGTCGCTCCTCCCTCATTTCTCATTCTCAGGCCGCGGCCTCTGCCGCTGTGTATCAATCTCGAGATCGAATGTTTCATGGTCGTCGTCTCCTTCCTCCTCTGCTAAGTGGTTCTCGATCTCGAGCTCTAATCTCGCAGAGTCTCTCATCCGGCCACCGATTGTAGGTGCTGGACTAACCGTCCAAATAGATATGGACTAGACGTATTTGTATCTCGCAGCTCTTGTCAAATCTCTTTGTCGTCGCTCTCTGTCGTTGCTTGTCTCGCCCAGGCATACATCGAGCCTCACCTTCTTCTTGTAATCTGACCTTCTTCTTTCTTGCTTAAAAGTCGATTACAGTGTTTCTTTCAATGATCTTCTTCTTTCTTGCTTAAAAGTTGATTACAATGTTGATTTCAATTATGTGTGTTTGGACTATTAGTCGATGATTACATTGTGGACCTCATCTTACTTTGTATTTGATTTACATATGCTCAAAAAAAAGTTAATTAATTTGTGCAGTGTATTTGCAAATGCATTTCAGATTTACAGTGCATATGAATACTGTAAACGAGCCTCACGAGCTGACAAGCTCGAGCTCGGCTCGAGTGGAAACGAGCTCGCGAGCTCGAGTACCTCCCCAAGCTTGCGAGCCAAGCACGAGTACAACCTTCGTTTTCATATGAAGCTCGAGCTCGGCTCGTTTGTAAACGAGCCGAACTTGAACATCAAGTACTCGAGCTCGTGATCTCATATATCACCCCTACCTGGGCCCACCTTCTAGGAAGGGTTTCCCAAACGACATACTATCATATGCGAACCCAGATTTTTTTTGCACGACTGAATTTGACAAATGTTTTGATGTCAAACATCCTGCGTACGTACTCCTTATTGGAGATCAAGTCTTAACGTAGTTCTTGACATTTTAACTCTCAGATTTAATGTGAAAAACTTCTTCACAAATTTTCCGTTTTTACATGAGTAAACCACTTCGCCTTTGGTATTCGAGAGTTCATATGCACCTTTAGGAAAAACTTTGGCCACCACATAAGGACCCTCCCATTTAGATTCAAACTTTCCTTGTGCTTTCCGATTGATGACAATTGGTTGTCGAATGGTAAGAACCAAGTCACCAATAGAAAATGAGCGAAACTTGACTAGCTTGTTGAATGCCCCAGCTACTTGAGCCTGATAGATTTCAAGCTTTTGTTGTGTTGCTAGGCTAAGCTCATCCAATACTTCAAGCTCAGCCAAATGGATTTTGACATTCTTTTCAGGGTCGGTAAGTTGAACCACTACTCTAAGAGATTGTGTTTTTGGTGCAGGAACTTCTAAGGAAGTACAATGGTAAGCGTGACACTGGGAGATGTTTCCTAAACATTTACCTAGTGAAGGCTTATGATTCTCTTTCTTGGAAGTTCTTGCGCTTTGTTTTGTGTGAAATAGGTTTCCCGGAGGAGTTCATTGCTTGGGTCATGGAGTGTGTTGAGACTACCTCCTTCTCCATCAAGGTGAATAACGAGCTCCATGGTATGTTTGAAGGTAAACGAGGGCTTCGGCAAGGAGACCATTTATCCCCCTTACTCTTTGTCTTAGCTATGAAATTTTTCTCTAGGCTAGTCAAAGTTGAAACTAGTAAGGCAATTTTTATTATCATCAGAATTGTGGAAGCTTGAGGATTACTCACCTTATTTTGGCGGATGACATAGTGTTATTTAGCCGAGGGGACCTAAGCTCGGTGAGGACCTTGATGACTTTCCTTGAACGCTTTGAGATGGCTTCCGGCCTCTCGGTGAACAAGGACAAGTCATCGGTTTTTCTTACTTCCGTCCCCGCCTCCGAAGCTCACGATATAGAAGCCATGGGGTTCAAGAATAGAGAATTCCCTTTCCGCTACTTGGGCATCCCCATCAGCCTCCATGGTCTTAGAGTGGTGCACTATGGCCCTATCATGGACAAGATTGGTAAGCGGTTAAGTGGTTGGATTGGCAAATGCTTGTCTCATGCAGGTAGGAGGGAGCTCATCGCTTCGGTGCTCCAAGGAATTGAGGGATTTTGGCTTTCGGTGCTTCTGGTACCGGAAGCCATCATGCAAGCCTTGACTAGCTTGTGCCGCTCTTTTCTTTGGAAGACGCCGAGGGTGAAATAGAACAAAGTGTGCATGCCCTAGAGAGAAGGCGACTTGGGTTTACTCGACATTCACACTTGGAATAAGGCGTTCATGAGCAAGCACTTGTGGAGGATCAACGAGAGAAAGGAGAGCTTGTGGATACAATGGATGCACCACCGCTACCTCTCCGTGTGCCAGGTGGAGGATTGGGAAGTCCACCAGAGAGATCCCCCCCTTATCAAGGCGATAGTTGAGGCTAAGAATCGAATCCCTTTTTTGAATTCTAACCTTAATATTATGCTTGATGAGTGGTGTGATGGTGATAGGTTCAAGGTTAAGAAGGCTTATGAGGAGCTCTGAGAAAAGGATGCCCATGTCCATTGATATAAGGAAGTGTGGGCCAAAGGAAACACTCTGAAGCATTCCTACCTTGGATAGACTTTATTATCTTGACATTGACCACTGCTGTAGGTTTTGTGATGAGGATGTGTTGGAGTCACATGAGAATCTATTCTTTGAATGCCCTTACACTAAGGACATTTGGAGAATGACTCGTGAGCGATGTTTGATCCCGGATGATGTGGATAGCTTGGCTAGGGGTCTAAGATGGCTTCAAAGACATAAGAGGAAGAGAGGGTGTGATGCGAAGGCAAAGACCTTTGCTTTCTCCGCTGCGATATACTTAATATGGCATGCGAGGAATGCGAAGGTCTATGACGCAACCACATTCCCAAGGAAGTTGAAGCCAAGCTCGTTGCTACCCATGTTTTTCAACTCCTCCATGCCTCCTTTGGTCTTGATGATGTTGGAAAGATTTAAAGTCTTAGGTTCCTTGTTCTCTTTCTTTAGTTTGACATTTAGATGGTGTCCTAGGGCTGCATGTCTTTAGTGCCTACGTGCACTCGAGAATCATCTCATTTTGGTAGGGTTTTGGCTTGTGTCCCTTTGGGTGCCTGTGTGCCCTGGGAACAAGGTCTTTTGGTTGTATTTTGGAGTTGTGATAGGTCTGCGTGCCTTGAGCTCTCCCATTTTATGTTTTCTTGGCATTTTGTATATGTTTGATCAAGCTATGCCTTGACCGGAACACACACTCGTTGGTTTATTTTAGCTTTGAATCCTTTGTTGAGTTAGGCTACGTCCTAACTTAAAAATGGCTTAAGCTCATATGTATGATCTTTTGGATCCCTCATTCTTTCATTAATATTTACATAAACCTCCCTTCACCCGGACTTAGTGCCCGCGGGGGGGGGGGGGGGGGGGGGGGGGGGTTGGCTTAAAAAAAAATTGTATCTCTAGTGGCAAATGGTCTCGGACCCAAAGACCAAGTTATATGGTGTACAACCAGTTGATGTTCGGGTTGTTGTCTGATATGCCCATAGTGCCTCCGGTAGCCGATCATGCCAATCTCTATTTGATTTTGAGATCATCTTTTCAAGGATTTTGCATAGCACTTTATTAAATGTCTCAGCTTGACCATTTGACGATGGGTTATAGCTAGATGAAAAGCTATGTTTAAACCCGAATTTCTCGCTCAACTTCACCAGCATTTGATTCTTGAAGTAAAGAGCATTATCGGAGATGATCTTGGAAGGAACTCCGTATCGATAGATCAAATGAGTCCTTATGAAATTAGCGACTTCTTTAGCTCCCACTTCCTTCAAAGGTATAACTTCAACACATTTGGAGAAATAATCCGTAGCCGCCAAAATATATTGGTGACCTCGGGAAGAAGATGGTTTTATACTCCCTACCACATCAAGACCCCATGCATGGAATGGCCATGATAAAGCAGTAGGATATAGCATTTGAGGAGGTTGATGTAGTAAGTCGCTGTGAATTTGGCAAGTATGGCAAGCTTTAGCAAAGTCAATAGCATCTTTCACCATAGTAGTCCAATAATAGCCTAACCGTTTGATTTGATTAACCAATTTAGGACCTGCTTAATGCGCTCCACACACTCTGGCATGAGTTTCGACTAGAATGTATTTAGCTTCTTCTTTGGACAAGCATCTAAGCAAGATTCCGTCAAATGTTCCGATACAACGTATCATTCTTAAGTAAGAATCTTGACACTCGTCTTTTAATGTCCACCCTCCTTTTAGCATCATCGAGGAGGACTCCATGACGAAGATATTCAATAAGTGGTTGTCACCAATCCATTTTCTTCCTCAATTTCATAAACGGAAGTGATTTCCACTTCTTCTTTTGGATCATCTCGCTCCGAGGATGGTATAAGCAGATGACATTCGCCGATGGTAACCTGAATTTCTCTTTCATTTGGTAACGTCAACGATGAAGCTAATTTTGCCAATGCATCTACCTTGTCATTCTCACACCTCGATATATATGCACAACTTCAATTTGATGGAATTGACGTGTGAGACATTTAGCTCTTTGATGCAAAGGGATCAAGTTTGAGGTTTTTGACCTCATATTGCCCATTTAAATATCTAGTAACTAATTGAGAATCACCAAACACATTTAATGGATCAACATGCATTTTAAGAGCTATCTCCAAGCCGATAATGAGTGCCTCATATTCTGCCACATTATTTGTGCAATTCTCCAAAAGAGAAAATGAATAAGGCACTATTCCATCACTTGGAGTAATGAAAACGATACCCACACCAGCCCCTCTTTTTTTTTTGCAATGCCATCGAAATATAACTACCAAGATTGTTCCTCCGTCATAATTAACGACTTCTTCATCCAACAAATCATCCGACAACGTCTCGTTATCCGAAGTAGGATGAGCTGCTAAGAAATCAGCTATGACCTGCCCTTTTACTGCCTTTTGAGGCACATATTTGATGTCAAAAGGAGCTAGAAGCATAGCCCATTTGGCCAATCTCCCCAACAATACAGTTTTTGATAAAATGTATCACAAAGAATCGACTTTGGATATTATTGTAATTTGATGGGACAAGAGGTAATGTCGTAGCTACAATACGACATCAAGTCTTATGCTCTGTGCTTCTCTATTCCATCTCACAATTCATATTTCTTGTGGTTCATATGGTTGAGTTTGATGAATTTGGCTCCATTGAGGTTCAAGTTTATTTTTTATGATTTTGCTCTTGAGTTTTTGCAAGTTGTTGAATTCTTGATGATTTTTGTAACTTGCCTAAAGTCTTGATGTGTGGTCACTTTTGAAGTCAAATAAACATCTATGTTAAATTCATCAAATTGACTCCTTGGGTGGTTGTGTGATTTCTTAGGGTTATTTAACTCTTGAGCAAATTGTTGAGACTTGTAGACAATGGTTTGTTGGGAGAATCTTCTTGAGACTATCATTGTGCACTTGTATGTTTCTACCTTGGAGATTGACTTGGTTATTTTGTGGTTGTTGCTTTGGTTTCTCTTGTGTGGTTTGTGCCTAAATTGTGTAGATTTGAGTTGCCATGGCTAAGGGAGCTACATCTCGAAAGCGAAGGGCCCCTCAAGCTTTCGATCATGTCATGTGTGAAGGGGCGCAGCGGGACAAGTTCAAAGACCTTATGAAGCAGAATCATCATAGCACTCGTTGGATTGATCTCCCCTTTCTAGCTTCCTTGGATTTGACTGATGAGATCACTCGCCTTTGCTCAATCATTGGTGCGAGCCCCTTGATCGAGTTCAATTGGGAATCTTATTTGGCTCTCACGTCTAAATTCTTGAGCTTATTTGAATTGGACGCCAACTCTGAGGGTTCATCTGGTACTCTCACTTTCCGGCTAGGGAATGCGGCCCGGACCTTGACTATTGCAGAGTTAAATGCTGCTCTTGGGTTCCCTTCAAATAGGGGAGGACGGTACTTACTGAGGAGGAGCGGAATTCATTCTGGTATGATCTCACAAGCCTCACTCCATACAGATCTCAGAATGATGTGGCTGCTTCAATTGTGCACCCGTGCTTCCGTCTCATTCATCGTGTCCTGGGCAATTCTATTTTTGCTCAGGATGAACCATCGAAGATGAACACAAGTGAGTTAGCGATGCTCTACTCAATGGCCTACAACCACACATTTGATATTGGGTATGAGCTAGCATGCAAATTTCAATCGTTGGTTGGAAGCACTTCAGGGGGCATTTGTATTGGAGGCTTGATTTCTCCCTTGGTTGTTCACTTTGGTATTAACCTGGCTTTGTATACAGCGGTCTCGACGACACGGTCGATTGACCATATTCATCTCATCCAGGGTCACACTCTTAAGAGGGAGAACCACCGCTACTTTCTCTGTTTCTCTTAGAGCTTAACTACACACCCTCTTCTTGACCATGATTGTACGAGCACAGAGGACAAGAACAACTGGTACGAACCATGGATTGGTGCTCCTCGACCCTCCCTGGGCGCTTCTGGTGATGCCGAGTCTGAGTATGAGGACGAGGAGACCATTCCTGATGTTGTGCATGCCCGTGCTTCTGAGCATGACGGTTCCTCTAGCGGCTTTAGGAACTTTTCTCCCGATGGCATGTCCTATTTCCAAGGTCAGTTTGACAGTCTGACATCACATTTGTCTGCACTCACCACTCGCCGGACTGCCCTTGAGGAGCAGATGACTACTTTGCAGGCCCAGACAACAGAGCACTTCTCTAGTGTCTCTCAACGCTTGTCTTTATGGGAGACTCCGCTACAGCAGGATCGAATGTAGATGCATCATATTCTAGTGATGTCTTAGCGCAACTATTATCATCTTCATGGGCATCATTTCGATCCATATGCCCAATACCCTCTTCCTCCACCGCTGCCACAACAGTAGAGTGTCCCTGTGAGTGTTCTCTCATCTTTTTATTTATATTCTACATTGGGGACAATGTAGAACCTAAGTATGGGGTGGGATGATATTCATATAAGTCTTCTTTAATTATTAGTTTGAGTCTTTTTATTTGGAGTCCTATGTTATGTATTGTTCTTTATGTCTCTTAGGTCATGATGTATATATTTAAGTCTTTCTTTTGTCATTTTGATGTATTTGATAGCTTAGCTTGATGTCAATGGCGAATGTACCCTAAGTATCAAATATGCAAGGCCATAATGATGGAATTATTGTCTATGATGCTGATATTCGCCCTAATACATATGTGTCATGTCTTGAGATGAATTGCCTAGCATGGAGTTATTGAATGAGCGCGCATGATTAAGTTCCTGAATGAGAGTACACTTTGTGAGGTTTTGAGCCTGATTGATAAATCCATTTTGAGTCATTCCATTCTTTTGTTGTGAGACGCTCATTTTGTGCTCAATCTCTAGAACTTGCTTTAGACTCTTTATTGAAGCCATGTTATATGATTCGTGTGCATGACTTAAAGATGATTGAGGCATTGCTTTTTGTTGACCATGTTCTTCTCAACGTAATCTTATATGTGATCCACTGCTTGAAGCCATTTTGAGCCTTATAAGCCTAATTCTCTTTCATAAACTCCACAAACACCTTCCATAGCCAATTATTGACCTTTGACCCATCTGGGAATTAGGGATAATAGAGCTTATTTATCTGTGTGGATGCGTTTGAAGCCAGTGGTAATGTTTGAATGGTTGGTTATGTTATATCGATCCTCTTGATAGTGAGATTCCTTGGGACCTGAGGAGGATAAAATTCACTCAGGGGTACAAGTCAAGAAGAAAAAAATACGGTTAGTAACCGATATTCCTTGTGGAGGATAAAATTCACACAAGGAAGAAGATATGCAAGGAGGCTGAGACACTTAGTAATCGGGTGCATTCATCACAAATGTTTGTATTCGCGTAAAACGTTGTTAAAGCTAGAGAGGTAAGAAAAGAGCGAACAAAGAAAAGAGGAATGTGGTACACAAAAGTTGAGAATGGAAATGCTAATGTGATGGAGTTGTAAAGGTGGTTTGGTGTGAGTTTATTTGAAGTGGATGCTCTTCTGTTTGCTCTTTTTACCGGATTTCAGCACCACATGCCCTTGAAATTTTCCATGCCTTATCCTTTCCACTTTGGCCCCATTATAACTATACAAAAAGCCCTCATGATTTTTGTCGTGTGCGTGATTTTCTGTGGTGGATGTTTAGAACGTTGTTGCAAGCCTATGATAGATGAGTACAAGTGTTGAGACAGAGCGGAAATTTTATACCTTGTGCCCATTTGAGTTGAATGCTTCAAAAAGAAAAAAAAATCCTTGTGCGGTTTAGGAATTTTTGATTGCTATGTCTTAATGATAATGAGGAAGTGTGATGACGACAATTGTCTTGAGGTTTTGACTGCAAAATCAAATTCTTTTTAAGGGCTTGAATAAGTTGAGACATTTATTTTGTCTTGCACTTGATGAGTCTTGCTTGGGGACAAACAAGGCTTAAGTATGGGGTATTTTGATGTCATCGTATTTTGCATTGTTTTGGTCATGTATTTAGAGAAGATTTTGCATCATTTATGATTTATTTTGTGTGTTTTTAGTTGTTTTTCGTTTAGTTGTTAGATTAGAGGTCTACTCTCATTGTGGTTGTATTTTCAGGTGTTTTTGGGAGCTAATCGAGCCAACTTCAACTCTCATGGGAAGCATGCCTAGCAAGGATAATGTGAGCAGAACAAAGCTCCGGACACAATGTGCATGGACGTGCATGTGGGACGCGCGGACGTGCGGGTACTGACTACCACCAATGGTCTTTACAGAGTTACCGCACGGACGCGCAGCAAGGTGCGCGGACGTGAAACATGGCGCGTGGACGTGCACGACGGTGTTGAATCCGGATCGACTCCGATTTATTCTATTATCTTAGGAGTTAAATATTATTATTTTATTATGTTTTTAGGGAGACTATTTAAGGACGGAGAGGACATCTTTCAAGTCTCTCTCCTCTTCCACGTTCAATTTTTACTCTTTGAAGAACTTTGTGAGAACCCTAAGCGGAGATTCGAATCGTTTCAATTCAGAATTGGTACTTTCTCTCTTATCTCTTGTTTGTCTTTGATTCCTATGCTTAGTCTAAGTGAATTGAATATGAAAATCTCCATGCTAGGCTAGTTCTCCTTGTTCTAGAGTTAGGGATAATCCCGATGATGCGGAAATAGACTTGCTCTTCATATCGCCCGAATGATTTCTCATTTGAATTGTGATTTAATCCTATTGTACTCAATCTAATCGATGTGAATTGGTTAGACCTGATTTAGGGTTTGAGATCGAAAGAAGATAACCCTAAGTTGAAATTTAGATAGTGAATTGAGACCGAAAGGTGATTTGATCCATGGGAACTATAAGATTAAACCTAAAGTTTAATTGTGCGAAAGTGAATTAAGCTTTTTGAGGATCAATAGGTTGTCGTAGAAATCTTAGGTTGTATTGATATTGATTGAGATCGAAAGGAGATATTGATATAATTATCACCTAGATTCTAAGAGCTCAAAGGGTCTGAATTGGTTGCATGAGACCGAAAAGAGATTGCTATCCAATTCATGCACATTTGCATTGAGACCGAAAAGAGATTTGCAATTACATTAGATAACCTACCTTCACATAGAATCGGAAATGATTTGGGTGAGACTACATTTTGGTTCATTTAGCATGCATCGTATGCAGAACCTGTAGCCCTGGAATGTCTCTCATATATATATTTCTCATCATTCTATTGTTATTTTCACTTTCAATTATAAATTCTCTTAAATTATTTGTTACTTTTGGGCTTGGTCAAACTGGTTCAACGCTAATAATTGGTATTCCACCAGTCCTTGTGATACAACACTTGAATACTACAATGGACACCGTATTCTTGCGGGGTTGGTTTTAGCGACATCAAGTTTTTTGACCACATAAGTGCTTTTGTCGGACTTTCTCACACCCAAGTCAAAATAATCCCGCAATGCCATCGCAAATAACGCATCTTGTAACTCCTTCTTGTTTTGAAATAATCCCCAATTTTAATGTCGTGAGGCCTGTGATCCCCAACATTCTCTTCTTTTGCCTCAAACTTAGCTCATTCGTCACTCGTCCCTTCATTGCGACGATAAACCTCATCAATCTGTTCCACTTGTTTCAAAATATCCATATCACCATCATCCAATGATTATTCATACCCCATATATTGTTCAATTTCTTTGTCAGTGCAAATCAAACCGGCCTTTTCTAGCTCATCCCATTCATCACCTAGGTTTACATCTTCATGTGCGCTGACATCATCTTCTTCTTCTTCTCCAGTCAAATCGATGACAACTTTTCATGTCAGGCTTCTCTATGAATGCCTCATCATCCTCACTGAGGATTTCGTCAATAGGCATGTCATCACCCAAAGAGAGGTAAATTTGGAGGATGAGGCGAAACATATATCACCTCTAACTCGTACCTTTTATCATCAAAGACAATCTTCTCCGCAATATTCACCTTCAATGCATCAAACTTTATATTTTCTGACACAACCAATTCTTTAGCCTTTTGATCACCGTGTAAACATACTTTCGTCCTTGCATCTTCCACTCCCCATAAGAAATCAATGTAATTACATAGTTTCTTTGACCTGAAAAATTTGCAAACATGTCAGGATATGTTCAATCACAAAATTGAACTGAAATAAAAAGGCAGACAAGGTTTGAAGTATGGTTGCACATAATTACCTATGATTGATGCGATCACTTTGTTGAAGAGGCAAGGAGTGGACACACGGATGAGATGAATTTCTCAGAGTTCACACGTCAATGGTAGAATGATTGCAAATTCACACATCAATTTCTCAGAACTCCTCACTTTGTTGATGTGCTCGGGAACTCTCCGAGTCGCCAGGATTGACGACGAGGTTCCTCCTTTATTTGAAGAGATGAACTTTCTACTAGTAACCGGATATGTATGGCAAAATTTGCATGCGTCTCACCCTTGAACCTCCCACACTCGATCTCAATCCTCTCGGAATCGCACTCTGATAATCTCGACCCTTCGACACCTTCGCCTCTCACTAGGGTGTCTCGGCATTTCACCAAAGGGTTTTGTTTTTAGCATCTCACCAAAAACATGATCCGAACCCGAAATCAAAGGAAGCAAATGTGCTCAACTTTTAACTCAAAATTTTAACTTGTATTAAAAATGGGAAACCTTACACAATATATAGGAGAAACACTAGCCTCCTGTGTGTTTACAAGCGATGTGAGATACTTTTTAAATAGAAAAATCTATAATTCTAAATCACATCATCCTCCTCTCCTTTGAAAAAGATTCGTCCTCGAATCTTGCGTTTCTCTTCCGAAAAATACGATACGCCCATGTATGTTGGATCTGCGTAACGTATTGATGGTCGGTCCCGCAAAAGGCCTTCCAAATGGTACATTACGCCCCTGTACGTTGGATCTGCGTAATGCACTTCAATGGTTGGTCCTGCACAAAACTCCAATGGATGGTTGTGGATGCTTGTGGCAACAACACAAAAAGATTAAGGAACCCTAGCCGGAAGCTCTGATACCACTTGATGTGCTCGGGAACTCTCCGAGCCGCCAGGATCGACGACGAGGTTCCTCCTTTATTTGAAGAGATGAACTTTCTAATAGTAACCGGATATGTATGGAAAAATTCGCAGGTCTCTCACTCTTGAACCTCCTATACTCAATCTCAATCCTCTCGGAATCGCACTTCGAGGATCTCGACCCTTTGACACCTTCGCCTCTCACTACGGTGTCACCCCTCGGCCTCTCACCAAAGTGTTCGATCTTAGCCTCTCACCAAGAACTCGATCCTTAACTCGGAATCATAGAAAGCAAATGTACTCAACTTTTAACTCAAAAATTTAACTTGTATTAAAAAAATGGAAAACCTTACACAATATATAGGAGAAACTCTAGCCTCCTATGTGTTTACAAGCGATGTGGGATACTTTTCAAATAGAAAAATCTATAAGTCTAAATCACATCACTTTCGTCCTTGCATCTTCCACTCTCCATCAAAAATCAATGTAATTACATAGTTGCTTTGACCTTAAAAATTTGCAAACATGACAGGATATGTTCAATCACAAAATTGAACTGAAATAAAAGGCAGACAAGATTTGAAGTAGGGTTGCACATAATTACCCTCCAATCATAATTACCCATGATTGAAAAGGCAAGGAGCGGACACACGGATGAAATGAATTTCTCAGAGTTCACACGTCAATGGTAGAACGGTTGCAAATTCACACATCAATTTCTCAGAACTCTCTTTTAATATGTTAAACGGTTGCTAATCATATCTTTAAAAGATTTTTTATTTTTTTTAAGATTGGAGGGTCCACTTGGAAGGAGATCATATCTTTAAAAATTGAATATTATTTTCAACCTTTATCTGAAATAAACGTTCACCTTATTTATTTTTCCCAATTTTATATTTATCTTATTAATTATAGGAAGATTATAAAAAAATACCCAAAATCCATAGGAGATCTGCAAATATGCCTTGCTTTTTACTTTAATGCAAAAAGCCTAATTTTATTGCAAAAATGCCTAAAAATTACAAATGTGCCCAAAAGGAAAAAATATGTGAAATAAATAAAAAACAAAAAAAAAAAACATATTTTCCTATTTTGTAATAAAAAAAACGAAAAAACAAAAAGAAAGAGAAAAAAAAGTGAAAAACGATTTTACTGTAAATCGACGATAAAAAGTGAAAAAAAATCAGAACAATCATAATACCCCCCAAAAAAGCATACTTTACAATATATAAAATTAGGCATATTTGTAAAAATTAGTATACTTTGCAAAAAAATATACTTTGCAATATATAAAAATAGTATCTGCAAAGTGAAATTTGGGGTATTTTTTTTGCTATCCTTTGCAATATATAATACACTTGTTATATGTTTTTTGGCATAATTGAAAAAGTATGCTTAATTACAAAACCAACCCACTAAAATATAAGAATTATAATTGGTACAAATTAAGAATTCGAGTTTGATCAAAATATAAAATTAAACTCGTCAAATATTCTTTGCCCATTAATTCTAGTGGGGGCAAATTTGCTAAAATGACCCTCTTGGGTGATGAACTTTGCACAACTAACCCCATCCGGAAAAAATTTGCTAAAAGCGGATATCCGCTTACAAGTGTAGCCGGTAACAGGTGAGATTGTGGGAGACAACTGGACAAAAAGCTGACAGGGAGTGACAGGGAGAGAGAGATGAGAGAGGAAATGAAAAAGGGAAAAAGAAAAGCATGTGAGAGAGGGAATTAATGAGAGGAGAGAGAGTGCTGAGAGGAGGAGAGGGAAAAAACAACCCACTTTTTCAGAAAGTGCTGAGAGAAAGAGAGAGAAAAAGCAACCCACTTTTTTAGAAAAAACAACACACGTTTTGCCATCAGCTTTTATACATGTCATCCGTTTATGTCAACATTCCAGCCTCAGCGTTTGTACATGACACTAGTTAATATTTACTTGCCAATTTTGCTACGTTGCTAGTGTAATTAGGCTTTCCCATGAATCCTGTGTGTGTGCCATTGAATAATCTTTGTTAATCTTGCTACTTTGCTAGTGTAATGGGCAAATACGCTCCATGAATTTCTCTCTAAAAAATGGTAAGTGCAGCGTGAATAGCTCTTCATCTCCCCTTTTTTGTTCTTCACAACCCATGTCCGTATTGGTCGAATGACCGGTGTCTTTTGGTATCAAGTATGATGCACCTGGAGACGCTTATGCTCCGGCTTTTGTAATTCAATATGTAGTTAACGAATTTTGTACTTATGGGAAATTCGAACATGTCATTCAACGACGATGTACATGACATATAATGCTTTTAACCTGTCAAGTAATACCTTTGACATGATAGTTAATAGTTTTGACATGGCAGTGCTCTATGTGCATCTTGGTCGACTGACCGGTGCGTTTTTGTGTCACTTATGATGCACTTGGAAACGCTTATGGCACATAGCGAGGAATTGAGTATGTGGTTCGCACATTTTTTTTTTGGTCAAGTGGTTCGCACATTTTGTAATTATGGGAAATTCGAACTTGTAATTCATAGACAATGTACATTTTTTAGTAAAACAACATGTTAAATGCGAAATTGCCAAAGATCATGCATCATATATTCGATAACACTTGTGGTAATAAAAATAATTTTTGATCATTCATACTATATTACAATATTGAATGAACCTCATCTGCATATGAAACCGAACACTTTTTTCATGTGGACGAATTTACACAGTATTCTATCGAAACCAAACACTTTTTCCTCTCTTTTCTATGACAGCAACACCAAAAAAACGTTTAAGTCCGGGGAGTTGGCCGGTTAAAATATCAATCTAATGTCAAATTCATTTTGTGAAGCGACAAGCTAAAATCGCTCATCGTATAGATGAAGATGAGTTCTTGCGTTGTCCTGTTGGATGAAAGTCGTAGCCCTTGAATCCTCCCTTGGCCACATAGATTGAATCGCGGGGATAACCATTTTATGCCTCCTTTTTCCCTCTTTCGTTTCCCTGTTTCTCTCTTCATCGATCAATTACGTTGTTTAGTTTCTTATTGGATCGTGTCAAACCTATTACCTGTCATGTTAAAAACACATCTTATGATGAATTCAACACACATGTAAGATGAATTTTAGGTTAAAAACCCTCTTCAAATGAGACTTGCTTTCCATCTTAATCATTGTCTACTTTAACTCGGACAATGTCTTTCTTTTACCGAATAAGCTTATAGATTGCAGATCAGCAAATAAACTGTCATGTTAAAGGGTATAAGCTGTCAAGTTAATAGCATTACCTGTCATGTTATTTTATTTCATTAAGGAGAAGATGATCGATTCGCATTACCTGTCATGTTAAAGGATATAACCAGTCATGTTAAACAGTATAACCTGTCATGTTAATAGCATTACTTGTCATGTTATTTTCTTTCATTAAGGAGAAGATGATCGATTCACATTACCTGTCATGTTAAAGGATATGACCAGTCATGTTAAACAGTATAACCTGTCATGTTAATAGCACTACCTGTCATGTTATTTTCTTTTATTAAGGAGAAGATGATCGATTCGCATTACCTGTCATGTTAAAGGTTATGACCAGTCATGTTAAACAGTATAACTTATCACGTTAATAGCATTACCTGTCATGTTATTTTCTTTCATTAAGGAGAAGATGATCGATTCGCATTACCTGTCATGTTAAAGGTTATGACCAGTCATGTTAAACAGTATAACCTGTCATCTTAATAGCATTACCTCTCATGCTATTTTCTTTCATTAAGGAGAAGATGATCGATTCGCATTACCTGTCATGTTAAAGGTCATGTTATTTTTTTTTGTTTGTTTCTAACTCAACAACAGAAGATATAGAATTATGCCTAACTCACATTTTTGTCATCCATTATAGTTATTAAGTCAATTTTCACACTTTTGTCATCCATTATAGTTATTAAGTCAATTTTCACTACTTTCTCTAAATATTAAGTGCAGGTGTCATGTATAAACGCTGAGGTTGGAATGTTGAAATAGACAGGTGACATGTACAAACGCTGGGGTGTCCATCAAAAACGAGATTACGATCAAAAACACCCTTTAGCTATAAGAAAGTGCACTACGTCTTTCATAGAGATAAAATCATTAAATATGGAATCATAATCAATACTCCTAACAATACCTTCTCAATGTAAACTGTCATATTATCCTTCAAAAATTTCCTAGATCACTTGATTAAGAATTGGGTCTTTTTATTTTGGGATTAAGGATAACACAATACCAGTATACCACAGTCGCACAAATTAAGATGGCTAAACAAACTGAACATGTAAATCATGGTTAGCATCTCGTACAGATGGCACTAGAAGCACACGATTTTCAGAACCCATACCCCATATATTCAGCATGGTCTTGTAGTTGAATAAGTCAACTTAACATATTTTATATTTTAAGGGTATAGAAATTTCTATTAAGCTATGACTTAAGGAAATAATGTTCAGCAAATTACTCTCCTAATAACTTCCTGGTGAAATATTTCATCAAAGGTTCAATCAAGGTTTCCTTTCTTAATCTCTGGATCACTGGATGTTCTATTTTAACAGTTGCAGACTTGCAGATTAAGAATTGGATGGCACCACAGTGCCACGAAGGCCAATCGCACAAATCAATTCAAGATGGCTAAACAAACTGAACATGTAAACATAAAACCAATCGACTGACTGAATCAAGGAGGCTTCAAAAAACAAAATTGCTGATGAGTTTATGGAATTCACAAGACGAGCAGCTTACGGGCGGAACTAGTTTGTCGATTGCGTTCTTCGTCGATGTCGTCTTTCACTTCGATTCTCCGACGGAAATAAGGGAAGTGACCCGACCGATTGAATCGAGGAGATTTTGCAGAGCAGAATAGAAGAACGGAATGGATTTGCCTCAACTATAACGTATTTTGCTACAGTATTTCAGATTATCCTTCCTAAAATCTTGGATTTTGTTTTTCTACAAAATATAATACCTAAAAAAAATAAAATTGGGGGCCCTTCAAGCCATCCGCCACTGCAGCCAGCAGCATATAAGCCTCTCTGCAGTCCAGTTCCAAGATCAGTTGAGCGATTCCCATTTCTTTGGCCAATTTCATTCCGTGGTAAGCCCCCAAATTGGGTAAAACAAGGAAATTCTCTCTCGATCCTCTCTAGATCCGCCATGGATGAGCTTCCATCTTCCCTCATCCTGGAGATCCTCAGTCATATACCCGACTCGGCCGATCTCGCCCGGTGCCGACTCACCTGCAAAACCCTAGACTCTCTCTCCTACCAAGTCAAATCGATCAACCTCCAGTGCTCCTTCGATCGCTACATCCGATCGCGATCCCCCGCAGCTACCGATTCCCCTGTCACTCCCTTCAAATCCATCTTCAAGTCCTTAATTTCGAGGTTGGAGAATCTCGAGAGCGTCTCGATTGGCGTCGAGAAGCCGCTCCGTGGAATCCTGTACGATGATGTCGAGGATGATTCCGACGATTTGTATCTCACCGACGTGGATTTCGTGGCAGAGTGGCTTCCTAGGGTTTCTGGTGGGGTCAAATCGCTGTCTTTTTCGGATTTCTGGGTTCAGTCGTGTTGGGGGCGCTCGGATCTCTTGCCTTTGGTTTCTCAGTACTGTGAGTTCCACTTTCTTGATTGGAATTGTTCTCCTCTCGTCCTTCCCTTCCTCTCTCACCATTGCCGCCATTGAAGGCTCTCGAGAGCTTCCATCTGAGCTTCCTAGTCATTTCACAAATTGAAGGAGGAGAAGAAGGGGTTTGGTGGGTGAAAGAGACAGCTTGTTACTTTTTCTCTCTCTCCACCGGTTGCAACCAGTCTTTTACCGGCTGATGTAGTGACCCTTTGCAATTTTTTTTTGCAGGGGTTAGTTTAGCAAAGATAACCGGGTCAAGGGTCATTTACTTACATTCCCTCTTCTAGTGGGTCAATCTCAAATTGACTCCTAAATAAATACAGAATCAAAACCTCAAATCAAGTCTCACCAAATATAAACTCGGTTCAAGTAGACATATGTAAAGACTTGACGCCTCATATCGGCTACGTAGGTAACCCGATATTAAATTCTAAAAATATATCGGGTACAGTCGTTAGCCTCTAAATTCACTCTGAAATGAGTCGAAAGTCAAAGTCCAACCAAATTAAATTATTTCATATTTTGAACTACGGGTGATTTGATCTCTCTCAAAAGGGTACGCATGACACTCGACATAAAGCTACAAGCTCATTGAGTTCAATCACCGGACTCAAATAATCTCACGATCAAACACAAACACAAATCTTCTTTTTGTCTTGGAACTACGATGACTTGATTCCACCAAATAAGTGGATCCGTGGGAAACTCGGTGTAAATCAAATTCTCACCGAGTCCATTCACACCAAAACTTTCAATCAAATCTCTCCAAATTCATTTGTCTACTCTAGTCATCCCAAATATCAAATTTTTCATCAAAGCCAAAGTGTCCATTTTAAGTTGATACAAAGCTTCCGCTTGTCGAGTTCAGTCACACGAAAAATCAAAATCAAATTCTAAATTGACCTTTAAGTTAAATCTCAAATCAAATAAAATCAAACTCCATATTACAGTCAAATCATTTTCTATACAAATGATAGACAAGTTATTTGAGTTACCCTTCAGAGAAGGTGGGCTCATGTTATTCGGGTGGAGTGTCGTTTGAGCTACCCTTCCGAGAAGGTGGGCTTGGACTTCATCCTATGATGCATACAAGAAAACGAAACCAAAACCAAAACTAAACCAAACACAAAATACAAAATACTCTGAACTACGTGAGACTTGATTCTCTTCCAAGAGATACGTAAGCAACCCGCTAAATTTCGGGTGCAACCCAAATCACCAAAACCACTTAAATGTTGGTATCGATATGACTTTGAATCAAGAGGATAACCAAAAAGGGTTGAACTCAAATATTAAAAGTCAAATAAAATATGTTTTACAATTATTGCACATTTTTGTTCAACATATTTTTTACACGCACGGTGGGACCCTTTTTGCCTTTTTATCTCTTAGTTGTATTTATACTAATATTTGATTATTTGTTTTGGTTGCTAGGAAAGTGGCACCCATTGCAACCGCCAACTTTGATGAGCTACCAGCCACATTTGTCGTGAAGGGTGTCCCTTGGATCAAAAGACGATCCTTTAAAGTTCGATTCAATGTCACCAGGAACTCCATTACCGCGGAGATCTCAACCGAGAACATCTTCGACGCTCTACTAGCTCTAGAGGAGGAGAACTAGTTGGGTGGTGAGGTCCTCAAAGCTAGTCTCAGATGAGGGAGAAGACAAAGATGTTCTCAAGCCACGAGGGCAAAAGCCCAAGTATGTGAAAATTAAGGAGAACAAGGTCAACGGCTCACCAACTGGCAATCAACTCGCACTTCATCAAAGTGCTAGCATTGTCATTAGCTCGCACTTCATCGAAGTGCTACCAGCATCGTCAACTCAAGCGACACTAAGCCCGGAGAGAGGTTGGTCCGAAGGCCCGTCATCCATGTCTTAAAATGAAATATCAGGACTGTCATAGCTCCTTTTCCACCCGTTCCAATAGCCAACAAGGCAAGCAAGTCCAATAGAAGGGGGTGAAAATGTGGCTGCCAATGTGGGAAAACCGCGGCCCTTTGTAGGCTAGCCCGATCTCATGCATTGGAGGAAGCCAACGCTTTGTTATGGAAGGCTAGAAAAGACCTCCTTGAGGCAAACAAAGCCATCCTTGCACCTCAAACTACAAACCCAAGCCAAACTTCCTTTGGTTCAATTCATTTGGATATGAACCATGTGAAGTAAGTTATGGTTACCTTCTATTCGGAGGGGGAGGCCGAAGAAGGAGGTTCAACACTGAAAGATCGAAAAGCCAAAGCTCCAAGGGTTAAAGTGTTAAAGCCTTTTGGAGCCTCAAAATGATGTTTAAGCATCTTCTCAAGCCCAGGACAAGGGAAAGGGTATAATGGTGCTGAAAAAAGCTGCATCACTCCCTATTTATATAAGGGGGCATGAGGGGTCAATGACAAGGTCAATGTCTAAGACCACGTCATACGTCGGCACAGTTGCTCGTTCTGCAAGTCCGCCAATTATACCAAAAAACAAATCTCGCCCTTATATGGAGATTCAGATTCTTTGTTCGGTGAAGATGAGTTTCCAATAACGGTCTTCATCAATATCAGATCAAATGATGGATCCGAAGAGGAAGTTGAAAGCATTTCAGTGCTAGTTACCGAAGCCTCAACCGTTGAAGAACAACTCCAGGAATTGCAAAAAAAAAAAAATGGAAGAAAGAGATGCTCAAATACAATTCCTTATTGCTCAGGTCGAAAAGCAAAATCATGAAAACATGCAAGAGCAAATGTGGCGAGAGGAAAGTAGCTCCTCCATCTCTCCCCAAAAGATAAATGAGTTAATTAATCAAGGCATTCGAGAGTTTAAGATATCGCAAAGTTCTCAAGTGATTGGTTATAGAGAGTCTAATCCTACGGATTATGATACAATTCCTTTCCCTCCGAACTATCAACGAGCAAATTTTGATAAATTTGATGGTATTCATGGTTCGCCTCATGAGCATTTAGCTCAGTTTTAATCTGCATGTGGAGAAACTTTAAGAGGATCTGCATTCACATGGTATACGCAGCTGCAGCCGGAGTCAATCCATACTTGGGATGATCTGCAAAAAAAGTTTTTGGCTCAGTTTGTGAGTTCAAAGGCCAAAGTTTCCATTATGGATCATGCTAATGCTCACCAAAGGCGGAATGAATCTGCTAATGATTTCATCGCGAGGTGGAGAAGTTTGAGACTTCAATGCCCGGAAAAGGTAAGTGAAGAGGCATGTGTCCAAATGTGCACTAATATCTTGTTTCCGGAGCTAGCAGTACATGTAGGCAGTGCGGAACCTCGAGCTTTTGATGCTTTAGTGTCGAAGGCTTGCAATGTTGAGTGCCAATTGGCTCGACGTAAAACAGGAGCGA